>WNYD01000113.1:0-33136 GCA_021396205.1 Sporothrix brunneoviolacea
CCCCCCCCCCCCCCCCCCCGCCCCCCCCCCCCCCCCCCCCCCCTAAGGAGACGAGAAACCTGACAGCAGCAACACTCCGGAAAGCCATCGTGTTGTCGTCTGATTTGAAAGCACCGCGGGCCACGCCGTTTGAATATGGCAATGATTGCCATCAACACAGGTAGACAGAATAGGTGGGGCCCCTTTGACGCTCGTGCAGACCCGGGTTGTCTTGATGGTGGCCGGCCAGACCACACAGTCATGTCTTTTTCCTTTTTGATTTTCTCTTCTTCTTCGGACACGTCGGAGAGAGGTGACCAGGGACAGCCTGGCTCGGCCGCTCGGCCTGGCTCGGGTTTCTCTTCTCTGACATTCTGTTGGTCTTCTGCGTGTTGATTGCCTTCACTCACGAGCCTCTCATGGCCTCGTGCTCTGGTATGACGTGCTGCATGGCCGTTCGTGCTGCCCTTCCATCCCACCAGATGCTTGACCCGGAGGATCTATAAGAATCACGACGCATCCCCGAGCAGAGATGGCGATGTTTTCTTTTGCCCTCCCCCTTCCATCTGCACAGCAACTTCATCTGTTACACAGCAGGAGACCCGGACAGCACCACGACAAATAATCTCGAAAGAGATAACTCTCATACAGTCATCATCCATTCGGTGGCCGTCCAGCTATACACCTAATCCTTGCATATAATTCCTTTAGTAAAGATACAGCACACTGCCAGAAAGCGAACCGAAATGGCTGTCATCCAGGTCCGCACCAACGATGCCCTCAACATCAACCCCCCCGAGGGTGATCAACACCTCTCGGTCAACGGCTCCGACTGGCTCTGGGCTGTGACCGCCATCTACATCGTCTCATTCGTATGTCCGCCCCTTGAGTTTTAATATAAGACAAGCTTCGAGTGTTTTGACCACGTGCTGACCGAGACCAGCTGGCCTTCTTCGGCCTGTCCTTCGTGGCCCGCGCCGGCGAGCGCGTCTTCCACTACATCTACGGCATCGCCCTTCTTGTCGGCTCCGTCACTTACTTTGCCATGGCCTCCGACCTGGGCTTCAGCCTCATCGCCACCGCCGACGATCTTAGCAATGGGCTCACGCGCCAGATCTTCTTCGCCAAGTACATCAACTGGGTCGTCTCCTTCCCCGCGGCCATCCTCGCCCTCGGCCTGCTTTCGGGCATCTCCTGGGCCACCATCGCCTACCAGATCTTCCTATCCTGGTTCTGGGTTCTGACTTACCTCTCCTCGGCTTACACCACCACGCACTACAAGTGGGGCTTCTACGCCTTCGGCACCGTCGCCTGGATCTTCTTGGCCCTTAGCAGCTTTGTCCTCGACGGCCGCAAGTCCGCCCACCGCGTCGGTGTCACCCGCGACTACACCCTGCTCTCTGGTTGGCTCAACCTGCTGTGGCTGCTGTACCCCATTGCCTTCGGCCTCAGCGACGGCGGCAACAAGATCGGCGAGACCGCCGGCTTCATCTTCTTTGGCATTCTCGACGTGCTGCTGATCCCCGTCCTGGCCTTTGCCACGCTGGTCCTGTCGCGCAACTGGGACTACAACAAGTTGAACGTGGCCTTCACCCAGTATGGCCGCGTCGCCGTCGCCAGCGGCAGCTTCCCCGAGAAGGAGGCGGCACCCGCCCCGGCCAACGCAGCCCCCGCTGACAGCCCTGCCGTTCCGGCCGGTGTCGTGACCGCCTAATCGGCTGCACCAAAGGACACGCCGCACAAGCGCTGAAAGCACTTACCTCTCATTTTGTGCTACAGCCGATCAACGTCCAACAAGCCAAAAAATGGGTCTCATCAAGCCTGGTCAAGATTGCATTTGTGCTGGACGCGATCATAATCAAAGGCGTCAATGTTGGAAAAGGTTGCTCAAGGTGACCGAGTGATGTCTCTTTTCGGAATCCAGAATTTGGCATCCCTTTTCCCACACGAAGTTCCAACGAGTACGAGGGAGGTTTGAATTTGTTTTTTCCAGTCACGCTCTCTTTCTGGTCTTTTTCTGTTTTTGAAGTGTTGGAAATACCCCTATCGGTTTCGCTCGTTATTATGTTCAAAGCAATTAGCCTCTTGGGGCTGTTGCTGTCCATGTTCTGTCTCGTACAGAACAACTAAGCAGCTCGGCATTGCAAGGCCGGGCTGGTAATGTGTAATAAACTTTCGAACAGTTTTTATAAAAATATATATATTTAGTACGACAAAATAAGCCATCAATCTTATTCACTCCTTATGCGGCATGTTTTTGAATATATTCGCATCAAACTACAAAGTAGAATAGACGCTGTGCAGAACAGGCCGTGTGAAACTCTGCGTGGTAATTTTAGAGGCCATCACAAGATGTTCCACGAGGAATCTAAAAAGCTGTGCGAGTAGAACAGTTTCTTATGGAAACAACCCGTACCTCAAAAGTAGCGCGCTGTGCTGTTTTCGTTCAAGCTAAGGCCCGGCTCGTTTTGAAGCGAGACGCCCGGTTATTGTTTTGTCACTGTTCCCCTATTTGTCCGTGTAGTGTTGGAACCTCGCCTCGCCCCGCATCCCTAGGGCGCTTGGATAAAAGCAAAACAAAACGGAAGGGGTAGATGGTGATCGTGGGCCTCTCATTGTATTGAGGAATAGGGGCGCTCGAGTTACGGGTTTAGTAGATATGAGACGAAGAGGCTTTTTCTCCTCTGCTCTCTCGTTTTGGCGTCTAGGTTAGATTGATTTCCATCCGAGAAGCTTGCAAGGGTTTTGCCATCCTGGCTGCCTCCCTTGTCCTTACCATGGTGTCTAGTGCCTTAGGAAGGGTCTGTTTCTGAAAATTGTGCTTTGACCTACTGGCTGAGATGCAGAACGCAAAACAAAACGGCCTCCCTACAGTTTAGGATCAACAAGCTTTTTTTACACTATGCCCCCGTGAACTGGCATAACCCGGGTGAGGGTGGTTCAAACGACGTCCATCCTATTTTTTTGTTTAATTTTGCCTCATAACCCCTTATCTTGCTTTTGCGAATCTGGAATCTTTGGTCTTTGAGCGTTGCTTTTTCTGCCATCGCCCTGCATGCCCGTAGGTTCGTTGGCAAGTTTTCCCTGCTTCGCTTCCCCTGGACCTGGGACCGTGTGGCTGCTGTCAACTTGGTCTATCAGAAGCTCGTGCAGACAAGCACACATGCTCGTAACACGCCCACCACCCCATCTTTCTTCAGCAATAAAATACCACCAACCGAAGCAACACTGCGTCGTACAACAGTCACTTGATATTCCCAGTTCAAGGAGGGGGTTCAGTCGGCCTTCCATATCAACACCCTCTGCCTCGGCACATCAAGACATCCCAGAATCCTGCAGGAAGCCCTTTTTTCGAGGGCTAGAACGGTCTTTGCGCACCCCCTCCATTTTTGAGGTCCTCGTGTTCGCAATGTCGGTAGCATTTATCGACACCCTCCTGTCTCTCCTTCTCGCCTTTTTGCCGCCGCCCCTTGCCTCTTGTTTTATGAATTTTGCCTCGTTTCTCTTGTTGTTTTGCATTGCCACGCTGCATTTTCTCTTGCTACCGGGAAAAGCGGATAAGACACCAACTGTGAGAGCACGTGCCCCCCCCAAAAAAGGATAACGAAAGAGGACAAAATGTACACAGCTGTAGTGTGACAGGGTTTGCTTAATTGTGTCAATTTTCAAGTGTTTTTGGAAGCAACAGTTTTTTTCCTCCTGTCTCTCCTCTGCCATCACGCCACTGGAAACTTGCTCTAGACCCGGTTCTGTATGTCTCGCTCGTCCTCCCCTTTTCCTGTACGTGTCTGTACTCCCTCTTCCGAAACCTGTTCCTTGCTAAAACAATGCGCCACACTTTAATTTTTTCTGGCCACCTTTTAATCTTACCGAGATTTTTTTTTCATCTTGCTCTGCTTCTATCTTCCTTCTGCCCGGATCCCTGTACTTTGTTCCTGAATGCCATGCCACTCTTCGCTTTCTTTTTTCCTTATATCCTAACCCTGTATGTGTTGCTTCTGGAATAGGCTTGGCCTCCCAGAAGGCCTGTAGAGCTGAGGAATACACGGGACGTTTCCAGCGCCAGTTAAAGTCGAAAGGGAGAAAATGGCCCAACAGTGAAGCACCCGTTAGCCTTTTTCTTTTCCGTTTCAACTTTCCGGTTTTCTAACCGCCTGGGCACGTCATACTGTGACTGTGGGCATCTCGTAAAGCGTATCGGCAACCCTTATTATCTGAAATAAGACCCGTACAAACAGCCCTACCCAATAACGCTTTACGAAGTGCTCTTCAGTGCAAATGTGTTAAAAAAAGGCGTGACAGTGAGAGAAGGAAAAGCTGCCTCCAAAAAATATAAATCTTAGCTGGAAGACACGAGCAATCCAATACGGAGAAATAATAAGGCGACAGGAAAGGAGGAATTACAGGACCGGGGGGTTGGGCTGCCTCTTGAAAATTTGGAAAACATCTAAATAGATGAACAGCAGACTAGGGGGCACGAAGAGAAATGGGGAGATGAGAGGGTGTCGTGTGCACCACATGGGGCAAAAAAAAAACCGAGAAATAATAATGCACGGTATAAAAGAAGACGCCTGGAGCCTAGATCGAAAAGTTTGCAAAGGAGAATTAGACAAGATACCCGTAGCGAAAAAAATTCAGAGGCCGTTTAAATTGCACAGCGATGGGTTTTCAATATAAAACAGTGGGAGGGATAAAAAATCCTCAGCGGTGAGGCAAACTGAAAAACGCATTTCTCGGAACCGGTTCTATCACCGAGCGACACGCCTTCCCTCGTTTTCAACCGTCTTCCCCCGTTCTCTCATTGCTCTACGCCCCGTAGGACGGGATATATTGCTTGAAGTAAATTGCATGCTTTCCCACCCATTTCGTTTGCTTCATACTTTATATTCTTCCTGCCAAGACCTTCCATCAAAATGAAAGAAAGAGAAACCAGGGGCAGGGGACGGAGACACGGCAAAATTGGTCAAGTAAGAAAGTGAGCGAGTAAGAGCAAGGGAGAGTTTCATGGGTATTTATCTCTATCCCTTCTTTTGGTACTTATCCTCCTGTTTTTTACCATGGGCCGCTTATTCCACCTCATGTGCAATGATGCTATGGCGTGCTTCGTTTGTCTGAAGCGACCTTGTACTTCTTATATTCATATTCTGCCGGGCCCTGGGACCTGGGAACGTTTGCATATGTTGGGCCAATTTTTCGTGTCTATGTGTCTGTTCAACAATAAAATCCTGTACACCAAAGACAATAGAAACTGCACCTTACTATAGTTTGTGCACAGGGCAGGAGGATCTGTAAGATGGTGGCGGTGATGCAGGGTATGATGCAAAATCAAATACCGACGAAACTCCTTCTCTCAAAATTTATATATATATATATATTTCTTGGTTCCGTTTTCTATTGGTATGATTTCGAGTTTACATATACGAGATGTAGTCCATATTTGTTTCTTTTTTTTTCCCTCGTCCAACAATACCCATTAAATCGTTTGTTTTTCTCGGTGTTCCTCATCCTCCTTCTTCTTACGTACCAATTTGATCCTGTATCCCCCCCCCCCTGCGAGTCGACTGAGTTTAAAACAGACGTGATAGCAACGAACGATGAAAGGATCATGCGTAGAGAACTTACAAGTAGAATTCACACAATGTCCCACCATGCTGAGAAAAAACCGAGTCACAGGTTCTTGTCTCAAGGAGGGCCGGAAAAAAAGGCCCCAGGGCAGGCGACCCCAAGAGGCAGGCAGAAAGGAAAGAAAACGAGAGGTGGGTTAAGATATATCGCAGGATGTTATGTGACAGTGCGAGGATGACGCTCTTCTGTCATTGGTCGCCTCGCGTAGAAAGGGTACAGGAAAAGAGACGGAAAGGGGGAGGGTGAAGGCAAAATAAGAAGGGAGAGAGGAATGAAAGAACACGGCTTGATACTGCCCTGAGGGTTCCAGAAGGTCGTGAGCGCGCAGGGTGGGCACATTGAGTGGGCAGAAGAGCCCAAGACTGAAAAAAGCAAGCGGGAATGGGTAACAAGGGAGAGGGAAAGAAAGAAAAGCGTGACTGCAATATCAAAGAAAGGCAAAACGGACCAAAGACGAAGAACGAAATAGATTGCCTGCCCTCCTTCGGGGTACATCATCAACAGCTCGGTCCCCAGGCTCGACAAGGGAATGATTCGAGACACAGGAAGGAAAACAGAAAAGGATATGTGATGCACCCCTTCTCTTACAATTCTTGTGCTGCCCATCCTCTCTTATCCTGCCGCTCCTGTTCAACCTTCTTGTATCAGGCGAAGTGCCGATTGGACAAGAGACCAGCCCGGTAATGTGTTTAGTGTTTGGCTTGTTCGTTGTCCCTGCTTCCCAGTGAGAAGCGTCTTCTGCACGCAGCCAAGGAAGACAATAGGAGCTATGCGTGCACGTCTTCATGGCCTTGCCTCGCTTGTTCCGCCTTGACATGATGTCCATTCTCCAAACAAGCTCAAATCATCCCGGGATGATCACCATCTCCTGCTTTTGCTTTCACGAGGCGAAGCGAGATGGAAAAGACGGTAGAGCCAGGACGACACACTCGGGCATGGGGCGTGTTGCTCGCCCCATCTATCTTCTCTCTCCTTCGCTGATATCTCTAATCCCCATCTCCTGCCTGGGTGCTACGCCCGCCGTACCGGGTAAATTATGAACGAAGGAGAATGAGACTGAATGAAGTTTGAAGAGGCGAGGCCGAGAAGGGATAGGATAATTGACTCTACCTGCGGCATGCATCGTACGCTTGCATCCTGGGACTCCTCTCAGCCGGCCGGTCATGCCACGAGATCTTGGAACGAGATCTGTGGAACCCAGATACTGTCCTGCGTGTCCTTAGGAAACCAGGAACGGCGCCATAGGAATTCAAGATTTTAAGCACTTCTCTATTTTTGGAGCCTTCAGTCGGCCTTCCCTTGACCCGGGATTTAATGCCTTCCTCCCAAAGGGGGTATTTTGACGAATTACGTGCGCTACCAAAGAACGGGGGCCGGGTAGCCCAAGTCTAGCATCCGGCTTTCAGCAAGACCGTTACCAAGCCGGACGAGAACGAGCAGTCTCATGCTTCCGGGGTCCCAGAAATGGAACCTGGGGGCCAACCGGCAATGTCTGGCAGGTGTGACAGGAGGAGCCGCGTGGTTTGCCGTGTGCCTCGCAATGTGCCTTTTCGCTCGCGCGGATGCCGGCTCAGTCGTCTCGTCCAAGGGGATTTACTCGTACTCATGGACCTGATCTACGAGCCCGCTGTAAGAGAAACAGTAAGGCAAACAAAAAATTAAAACGGAAGAGGAAGACGATAGCCAGCACCGTGGGTCTGGCCCGGCTCGCTTGCCGTATCGTATCACTCCGTGAGCCTTGTACGGAGCAATACTCTAATACCCTTTCGTACAAGTACGAGCAGGCAATGTCTCACTTACTCGTACGAGCATGTCTCGCTCCCTTTTTCTACGAGTTACTTGTTTGGGACCGATTTCCTTGAACATGCCTACTGCTCGTAAAGGAAAGGAACCGCAGCAAAGCCAACGCGGAAGACCGGCGGGATGCCAAAAGGGAAAGCGAAAGGGGAAAAAAGAGAGACCATCGGCTCAAAGGGCTCTCCTAGGCCAGTGGAGACATCGCTTTTCTTTTATTTTTCTTGTTTCTTCTTCTGCTAAAGTAGAGAAAGTATAATTACCCTTACGTCGTAGAGCTTGCGAGAGACTGATAACGGGCAACTTTCTCCTCGCAGCAGACCCTCTACTTGTACGAGTACCCTGTGCTCCGTCCCTCCCGAGGAACGCGTCGCGGACCGCTGAGGCATGAAGACACTGACTGGCAGCAGCCAGCGGCCCCCCTTTCGCCCAAAAGGCCCCCAGACCCCCAGTATCACTGTCGTCTCTCGCGATAGTATTAGATGGGACCGTCAGCAGAGCTGACCCTCTTCCTGCGCAACGCTATTCGCGCTCAGGGGGTCAGATGCGCAGCCTCGCCTAGGCGGTCATTTTCCCTTTCCGGCATGTCTGCGTACTGCGGATCTCGCGCTGGCGTTTTCATTTCTTTTCAGCTATTCCTGATTCTACGCCTTTCTGCGCCATCAATTTCGCCACCCACTTTTTCTCTTTTTCTCTCCTCTTCTTCTGTCTATTGTTGGCAGGGGATTTGCCTCTGCGCGACCTCTTCCCTTCTCCCGCGTAATTACTCGTATTGCTCTTCCACCCCCTTTCCGTCGTGGTCTCTGGCCATCAGGCGAGTCTATTTTTCAATACTGTTGATAGTCCGCCCAGTCCGTCGCAGCTCGCAGCTCGCAGCTCCCAGATTCGCCTCTTGCGTTGGGCTTGGCAAATGGTCGGCAGGTTTCCTCTTTCGGCCTACTGGCTTTGGAGAGGCGAGAGCAGGCGCGGCCAACAGGCACCACTGGCTGGGAGAGACAAACGAAACGGTGAATGGGCACACCCTCTGCCTGGCCTGCGCTAGAAGACCTGCGCTAGAGACCCAGCCAACAGGTGTGGAGAGGATCGCTACTGACTTCTGCTACAGCGGGTCCTTTGTCCACGGCGCGCGGTGCCTTCTCGCGAGAGGGAGAGAAGGCCCCATAATAATGCTCACAGTGCCGCCTGAAGCGCACGAGGACTGTGCTCCGTATCTGCCCCGTACAACTACGCGTAATGCGCTGGACAGGAAACTACTCCGTACTCTGTAAGGTTTGCATTATTTTAGTGCAGTGGCTGCTAGCGCCTGGCCGGCAGCGTACGAGTACATGGTAAGATACGGTAGCCAGTTTCCAGTATTCCCAGCTGATGGCACCCGAAGTGGCGGGCAGCCCCTCTTTTCCCTGCGAGTACCTTTTTGGTGGATGGCCGTGGCACGGATACTTGCACAACGGCCAGTTCCCGGAAATTGACTGCGACCTGCCAGTGAAAACCGCGGATCAACGGCTACCAGAACGAGTCCCCGCCGGCCGCAGCCCCAAAGCCGCCTAGAGCCATCGCGACCCCTCCTCCTAGGGGCAAACACGGCCAAATTGCACCTGTCTCTCCCAGCGGCGTGAGCACAGTCCCTTTGCCAAGAGCAGAAAAAGCGACGCTAGAGGGACAGATCCATACGGATTGGGAAAGATTCTGCGCCCCTATGCTTATTCTGCACTGGCCATTCACCAAATCGCATGCTGGACTGGCGCTTTTCTCTGTCAAAAACCCCGACAGAGAGGCAGGCCACAGTGCCAGACAGTGTGCACAGTTTTGTGCACGGTCGCCCAGCGGGCTTCGCCCATGACAGCCAGCGGATGAATGAAGCTGGACGTGGGAGCAGCGAGAGGGAGAAAGGGCAAGAGGAGAATACTCTACGGGTACGAGGACTGCCTCAAACAACGAAAGGAAAGGCGAATAAAGACACGGGAGCGAGGCATCTTGCTGCAGAAACCGTTCCCGTTCGGCCTGCGAGTCTGGGCCGCTCGTGGTCTGTGGCTGGGCGGCCGCCAAAATCGGAAGACGACGATTTCCAGGCCCTGGCGGAAGGGGATTGATGCGTCGTACGACGTACTTTTTCTACGCGCAACATATGATGCAGGTACCTCGACAGGTTTTGGGCCGTCGTTTGCCTCTTTTCTGGTTGGTGTGGGTGGTGATCGGCGCAACGTTCGGCAGCACCTCAACAAGGTTCTGCATGAGGAGGGAAAAGGGGACGGCATCCCGAACCGGGGAATGAAACTGCCAGGAGCGAGCCAACAAAAGAGACGCAGAGATTGCAGCGCAGCGCCGCGCGCAGGCGCAGCATGAACTGAACCCTGGCCAGGCCCAAGAAAGATAAGATATACAGCAACGACGTGCGGAGTATTAAACCTGGCCCCGTTTTGTGTGGGGGAGAAGAGGCCGTGTTACAGAACGAGGGACCCCATGCCAACCGACAGGCAGCGTTCCTGCACCAGAGGCTGTGGCCACTGGCCGACCGCCAACAGCATGGGCTTGCTGGCTTGACCCCTTTGGTATGCTCGTAAAAAAAAGAGGAGCAGCAACAGGGCCCACGCAAGGGAGAGTGTGCGGCCGGTCTTTGAGAAGCGTTCTAGCGGGCTCGGGGACGCGGTGAAGATGGACGATCAAAGAAGAACGACACCCCCCGGACAAGGCGGGCTTCGTGGAGTGTAATTACTCGTATCTTGCTCCGTATTCTGGCCTCTTACCATTTCTTTTCTCTAGTTTCTACGGAGTAGACCAGTTCGTTGGGGGCGAGGCACGAAGAGACAAAGGGCAAGCAATTCCATGCAAGACTCCGGATTGCTTGTACTCCTCCGTAGCTCGCAGTGGAGCGCATCCACACAGCTCCCTCCGCGGCAGAATGCAGAATGCAGATGCATGTTCCCTTTTTGCTTTCTGTTCTGCTCTACGGAGTACGGAGTACGGAGTACGGAGGAATTACTCGTAGTCGATCTCGGGATATTTGGCATCCGCAGCTCGGCGAGATTGGAAGAGGGCAGAGACACGAGAGACCTCGCTGGTCAATGCCGGCCGCGATGTCGTTTCGGCCTGCCCATTTCGAGATCGAGCTCATCCGGCCTACGACGTACTGCCCTGTGTAATATGCACTAATCTTACCACTGTCAATCCGTAATACTCGTACCTTTGTACTTCGTTTCGCTTCGCGGCGCAGTTGCACGAAAATGAGCGCGTTTTTTCTTCTTCACATGCGCAAATCACGCCCACGTCCACGGTCACGTCTACGAGTACGAGTACTTCTTCTGCTGGCCTTTGCTTCCTCCTCTCTTCCCACCTATCCCATCTTCTCCGCTTTGTTTCTTCATAGCCCTCGGGCAGTCTGGCAGCCTGACCGTCTGGTATCTTGGTCTCGCCGCTTGCTGGCAGCAATGCGTTGCGGCCTCTCCGTGGCTCTGGCGTTGGGAAGATCCAGTTCAAAGGAATGGGAGAGTACGGAGTACAAGCACGGTACAGACGCTCGGCTGCACATCCTATTCGTGCTCTGCGCATGTCTGCGCCGTCTTCTGCATTCTGCGGCAGTAATACACAATCTGCACAAAACGGCAACCCGTCCACTGCTGCCCTCCCCCTTGTCGCACTGTCCGGTGGGTCATAGAGCGTGCTAGCCTGGAAGTTTCTGGCCAACGGCAAGCCGGCAAGACTGTCCAGGGTTCGGGAACCAAGCAAACGCTAGGCCTGGAATTGATTGGGTGCGTCGCAGTACACACAGTGCCATTAGGAAGAGGAACCACTCCCGCACTGGCTACACATCACCCACCTTTCCTGATTCTTTCAGACCATGCAGAGACCCAAGCGGCCAGCCCACTGAGCGTCCCGACTAACAAGAAACAGGACCCCAACGGCCCCCAAGACAGGCCTCTGCCGGGGAGCGGTGGAGAGGGGATCGAGCGTCCTTTTCCCACTCTCGTTCTCTGGTTCTCTTGTCCTGGCACTCTCTCGCGCGCCCGTACAACTACTCCGTAATTACTCCCTACTGCGCCCTGCTCGCTTCTGCCTTTGGCCTGTGGCTCCCACGCCTCATTTCGTTTCCCCTTTTCTCGAGGCCACATCGCTTGCGCTGCTGCAGGAAGCGGCCTCTTTCCCTCGCCTCGTTCTCGTCATCTGTCAATTACCAATTCTTCCCCGTCGCCCTCGCCACCGTTGTTGGGCTCGTGGCTCTCTCGCTTTTGTCGTTGCCTTCTCGTTCGCCTGTCCTTCGCACTATCTTACCTAATACTTGGGCTCACCCGCGCCAGCCGTTGTGCTCGCTCTCTGCCGAGAGTACTATGTATTACAGCACAGGACAAAGCACTCGTCTCGTAAGATGCGATACTTTGCCCACCCCTGCCGCCACCCCCCCCCGCCCACACCTCCCGTGCCTTCCTCCTCTAACATGGGTTTTGGGGTGGCCTCTGCGCGCTGCCACTCTCGGTTCTCCTCCAATAACAGGCTGCCCGTCCGCCTGCGTTCAGTGGTTCTCACCACCAATCCACGGGTCTGGGTCTGGGTCGCGCCAGCCACCCTCACGCTCGCTATCTTCTGTATCCTGGCCCTCCTGCCGCTCTCCCCTCGCTCCTCCCCCCTACTCCGTACCGGCCTACCCACCCAAAACGGGACCCTCCCACTCGCGCCTTCCCACTCTTTCCCGCTTCTTCTTTGTCACCGTTCGCTCACTGATTACCCACACTGTCCCCTGTCCACCCCTTCTCGCTCTGTCTACAGTATTGCTCCGGACTGGATGGTGCAAGCTGGTCGTACTCCGTACACCCACCCCTACTCGCGCTTGCCCTTGTTTCCTTCCCACGCCCCCTTTCCCCCCGGGACCAACCACACCAGACCTGGCGACGCTACGACCGACTCCATACATAGAAACGCTAGTGTACCAAGGTTAGAAGGAGACGAAAAAGGAGGAAAGAGGTACCTCCGTCCCTTCGCTTCCCAGGAAAGCCCGTCCATCTATCCTGGGTCCTGGCTGCTTCTGCTTCTTTTCTTACCTGCACCCCCCCAAAATCCCTCTTCTTCCCACTTCTCGTCACAACTCCTCTTTTCTTGTTCTCACTTCGGTTTCTCTTTTCTTTCTTTTCTTTCTTCCCTCCTGCTTCACATCGTATCGACGACGTCGACAAACCCGCCGCTTTCCCACGGTTTGCAACCCCCGATTCTCGACAACAAGCGCCCAGAGAATCTGCTGCTGTTTTCTTTTTCGGAGTAGCAACAAGAAAGAACGCCGGCTCCAGCAAACGAGAAGCTGGACGCCGTCATTGAAATACCTCTTCGACATTCGCGCCGTCTAGATAGCACAGGCATCCGTCGCCGTCACAGCCATCTGCACCACCCCGTCGACACAATGGTCGCACCGCCCATCGCCGTCGGCCACCCGGAGCCGGTCATTGTGGACCGCCTCACCCGTGGTGGCCGTCGCCTCTGGTACCATCTCGAGGTCATCCAGCAGCCCGAACGCGCCCGCGCATGTGGTGCCGGTCCTAAGTGTAAGTCTTTCGTCCGATTCCACCCCGTGGCTTCCGTCCGTTCTTCGTTTCCTCTGTTTCTGTTTGGACAGCCAGACTGACACCCAGCAGCCTCTGCCGACCGTCGCCCTGTTGACCCGCCTCCCGTTGTCGAGCTTCGCATCTTCGAAGGCCCGACCATGGAGCACGCCAATGACATCACCTTCACCTACAACGCCAACTTCTTCCTCTTTGCCACGCTGGAGCACGCTCGTGTCCTCGCCCACGGCCGTGTCCAGGCGCCCTCAGCTGCTACACCACCCGTCCTGACTGGCATGCCTGTTTCCGGAATGGCGTATCTTGACCGCCCCAAGGAGGCCGGCTACTTCCTGTTTCCGGACCTGTCCGTTCGCCACGAGGGCCGCTACCGCCTGACCTTCAACCTTTTCGAGCAGACCAAGGAGACGGCCGACCTCGATAAGGAGCTGCACGACGGCAGCGCCATCCACACGCCCGAGTCCTTCGACTGGCGCATGGAGGTCAAGTCCAACGACTTTATGGTCTTCAGCGCCAAGAAGTTCCCTGGCCTGACCGAGAGCACTGCTCTCTCCCGTACCGTGGCCGAGCAGGGCTGCCGTGTTCGTATCCGCCGCGATGTGCGTATGCGCCGCCGCGAGGGCAAGTCTGCCGCCGCCGCCGCCGCTGCTGGCAACGCTGATGTGCGCGCCGAGGACGAGTACGCCCGCCGGCACCGCACACAGACCCCCGAGGTTGGTGGTGACTACCGTGCCCGGTCTATGAGCACCGAGAGCGTCAACCGCACGCCGTATGCCCCCGACGCCGCCCACGCCCAGCGTCGTCCGTCGATGGGCGACTACCACCACGCTGCCCCATCGCCGCAGTCTGGCCCGTCAATGCCTCCCGCCTTCGGCTCCAGCTCTGGCCAGCAGATGCCCAACGGCAGCAACCACCTCCGGTTTGGTGGCGGCCAGCCCTCCAACTATGCGCAGACGCCGTCGGTTCCTCCGTCACCTACGACGTACACCACACCGACGCACTCGTACGCACAGCCGTCGCAGCAACAACCGCCACAGCACTCTCAGCATCCTCAGCATGCCCAGCACCACTCTTCGTCATCTTTCTCAGCCCTGTCCCCGTCGCCGTCACAAGCCCCGCCACCGCCGTCCCACGCATACTACCAGGACCGCCCGGCGTCCCAGCACTACACGACAGCGTCGTCCTCGGTCTCCGCTCCTGCGCCGTCACCGAAGCGTGAGTCGTTTAGCTCGATGGACTACCGCCGCATGTCGACCGGCTACGCACCGCCGCCCCTGTCGGCAGAGGTTGCTAACGACCGCCGCTCCGACGCCCCGCGCCAGATCCCACCCATGGTGTCGCCGTCCGAAACCAAGACTCTGACTCTGCCGTCCCTGAGCGAGATGATTGCCTTCCAAAACGAGAAGAGCCAGGCACCTCCCAGTAACGGCAGCGGCACGTCTCCTAACAGCGACCGGGTACCGTCACTTAGCCAGCTTCTCCTCCCGCAGCCGGTTCTCCCGCACCCGTCGTCCTCCGCCTCGTCGCTGGCCAACAAGAAGCGGTCGTACGGCCAATACAACAACTTGGACTCCGCAGCTGAGGCGTATGTGGCCAGCACGTCTGTGAAGAACCACGCACGGCAGGCTGAAGCCACTCGCGACTATGACGAGCTGTGGTGGAAGCGTGCCGATGGGAGTGTGTGGACGGCACACGGCGAGATGACCCAGCAAAGGGCATGAACGGACACGGTGCTGGTGCATTTTCCAGGAGATGGCCCACCAGGACACAAATTGGATTGATATGGACAAGTGATTTATTACGGACTTGAAATGAACAAGCGGATACCGCAGCAGTGTTTTTCATTTGTTTTTGTTTTTGTCTTCTTCTTTGCGCAATGGCGGACGATCCGAAAACCGGTTCGAGGTTGCATTTGCTCACTTCTTGAGGGCGTTGGGGACTCGGTGTTCTTTCCAACTCTTGTCATTTACTCTCTTTTTTTTATATTCGGTTTGTCTATCGTTCGTGTGCAATTGCTCTGTCTGTTTACAAGGATCTCTTTTGGCTGCTGCTTCTTTTTCTTCAACTCATGCGAACTGGATCACGGCTCGTTAATTTATACACTTTTTCGCTCTCATCTTATTTCTCCTGATCTTTCATCAAGATGTTTTCGGCTGATCTTCTCTCTGCTTTCCATTGCCACTTTCCAGCACACGGGCATGGATTGTACCTTTTGATGCTCTCTCTTGAGTTTGTTTTCCACTTCGTTCCCAGTCGACTCATCGGGTGAAAAAAAGGGGAGGGTTTTGACGGGATGGTCTCTCTGTTTCTGCTTTACCTTTCGTTCTTCGATTGTTGCTTGTCTGCTCAGCAACGCCATCTGCTTTTCTCCATATTTTTCGGCTCCTGTACATACGCAAAGAATATCGCTTTTTGCGATAAGTTTATTTCGTTTGTATTTTAGTTCCATTTGTTTCCAATCTTTCTCGAGTATCAATTGCTGCCGCTTTTTAAAACATGCTTCCCAAGTACCGCCTCGTGAATGGTAGAAATGGCTGACCGAATGCCTGTGTCACGACCTCCCTCCGTTGTGTATCGCAATGGTCTGAATACAGGCATGTCAATGCTGTGCTTTGAAAACGAGCCGTGCTCACAGACAAAAAGGAAGAAACGCCCGGACGGCTATTGTTCGGGCAACGCGTGCCGGTCGCTACGAGCAAGGCGCCAAAGGAACGCCCGCGGGAAGAGTGAAAAAGAAAAGAGCCGACTGCGAGCTTGGATGCAGTGCGAATTCGTCGAATCTCCAGTCAGAAAGCGTAATTGCGACGTGCTATTTTTCGCAACGGTACGGAGATTCCTTGGTTAGTATAGAATCGGTCACGTGGAAGTAAGCTTGCAGCTGGCGTGCAGCTGGCTCCCCCCTACTCCACCCAAGCGAATAAGCTGTTTGTTTCAGAAAGGGGCAGGGGCGCTGGGGAACGGGTTGTCCGTTGCTCGCTCGCAACGAGAAGGAAGTAAACAATCGCCGGACTGCGGGTGGGGAAATCGTGCGTGTCCAAACAAACCGCCAATCTCGTGCCAATGCTGGTGGGCCAAAACAGCGATCTGAGCAACCCGAATCGGATTCCCTGTCGCTGCGACGGCAGCCAGCCATAAACACTGGACTCTTTTGCCTCTTTCCCCCCCCCCCCTTTTCTTCTTTATTCTTTCGTTTTACTTTCTCTCCCTTTATTCCCAAACCAACAGAACAACGTCAAATCACTCGGACACATCCTTGCACGCATTTGACTCTGAGATCATGATACCATAGAGGAGAGAACAAGGACACAAAACAAAGAAGAGACCATTCTGTCTTCCCCTTCTACAGACTACGCGCGACAATGACCGCCTCCTCCAACCCGGCCGCGACAATGGCCGCCGCTGCAACCACCGCCGCACCGAGGCCCTTTTCCTTTTCGGGGACGAGCAGCACAAGCTACCTCTCTGAAGCACAGCAGCAGCAGCAGCAGCAGCAGCAACTGCACCCTCCCCACACTTCCCGCTTCGTCGAGGGCTCCATGAGCGACCGTACCAGCGCGGCACCGCCGGTAGCGTTCCTGGGCGCGGGCCGCTCTCGTGGCGGCGGCAGCAGCGGCAACAGCGGCAGAGACGACGCCTACGCCCACCGCCAGCACCACTACAACACCCGCCGCTCGCTGCAGACGGCCCGGCCACCGCTGTCGGCTTTTCATACATCCGACACGGCCACCTCGACGGCGACGTCGGCGTCGACTGCCACGGCGGCCACCATCGACACCACCACAACAAGTAGCAGTCTTCGCCGCCCCCGGAGCTTCCTCGCTCCCTTGTGGGACGGTGTGACCCGGCGGCTGCACCGGCGGACGCGCAACACGGCCGAAGCTGACGACGCGAAGAGGGATCAGCAGCAGCAGCAGCAACCAAAGCAGCAGCGACAGGATATTGGCGCTGTCCCTGGGGCAGGTCTTCCGCCAAGCGCAGACCGGCCCCCGCTAGACGACGTCCTTGCTAACTACCAGCAGCTTATGCAGGCCGGGTTCTTCAGCAAGCGCGCCATTCAGGCGACGCGGCAAGGGCTGGTCGGTGGTGGTGGTGCTGCTGCTGGAGCGGGCAATCATGCCCGCTTAGACCGACCTCCACCGCCTCTAGCCAAGACGGCCCCTGCCGTTGCGCAGCTGTCGTCAATTGCTTCTCCTGCCGCTGCTGCCTCAACTACCACTCGTGGTACAAAGCGCAGCCACGCTGATGTTGACGATGCCGAAGACGGCCAGGATGGGGAGACACAGAATACGAAATCGGATGCCGTGACTGCCGCAGGCGCCGACAATACGGCTACCGCCTCACCCGCCCGCACCCCCCGGAAGCTGAGCAAGAAGCAGCGCAAGTCGAACAGCCAGCTGCCAGCAGGTCCTGAGAGCCAGCACGCAGAAGAAAAAGAAAAGGGCAGTCGCCCGTCGACGGCACGAAGCGGCCCTCTGTCATCCAGGTCAACGCGAAGCCACACATACGCACCTGTGCAGGTTCACCAGCCGCTGCCTCCCGCGCCTATGCCGACGCCTGCTACTTCGGAACGGGTCGTCGCCTCTCAGGACAGTGGCCACACTCTTGGCGCGTCGTATCATGGTCGCGCTCTGGCGAAGAAGCGCAAGGGGCCCGTTGGTCAGCAGCATCCACCCGAACGCAGAGAGCACAATTATGTAGACCACGACGCGGCAGCGGTGACGAGCGAAAAACGGTCGCCGGAGCCTAGAAAGAAGAGACGCTCCCAGGGGGATGCTGCTGTCGTGCACCAGGGCATCCAAGAGGGCAACCGGATCTTTTTCGACGAGGAGCGCGGCCAGGAGGAGCAAGCCCTGCGCCCACCGCCAACGACGCACTATCGCCGGCTGCCGGCAGCACTGGGGCCGCTGGACAGCGGCAGCAGCAGTCGCCGTGCCGTTCTCGCAACCATATCCTCGTCGTCACCGCCGCAGCACCAGCCACCCATTAGCTTCCATTACCCGCAGCGCGTGCGCGTGCGGCGGCCTATACAGGCGCAAGTCGTCGAGGTGAAGGCGTCTTCGGGCAGGAATAAGAGAAGCGCCGACGAGGGGCAGAGGCTGCAGTCCCAGCAATACAAGCCAGTGAGCAGAAGCAACGGCAAGAATCTCTTGTTCCGGGAAGAGGACGAAGACGCGGAGAACCAGATGCTTGTGTGGCAAGATTGATTCTTCTGGCGATAGTCTTGCTTTCCTTTTTTTTTCTGATGACGACAACGATTATGACCTTTTGAGGAGACGAAATCGTTCTTTTAGAGGGGAGCCGTTCGGCATGAGATATGAGATACACATTGAAACGAAGGGGGGGGCTGTATTATGGATCTTGTTCTTTGAAAGAGAGCAAACGTGTAATTTTATGTACCTGTTTCTACCACATTTTCCTTTGGGCATTTGGAGAGACACGTTTTGGCCTTTTTGGTGCTTTATTGTTAAGACGAACCACGTAAAAGATAATCAAAAGAGGGGAAGCGTGCTGATGAAAATAATGGACACGGTATATGATGACCATTTTGTTTACTATCGTCCTTCTTGCGATATTCACCATGTTCCGACGACAACGGTACATGTGCGAATGTTCTTTCGGAGAGGCTTCACAAGCAATATGCTACATCTCCTAGAGGTTAATCTACAATAGGAAAGTGTATTGGAAGATGACAAAATATTTAAGTTAACGAGAGAGGAAGAATATCTGCCTCCCACTTTCCATGAACATAAAATAGGAGCTTCGATCCTCGCCCCCCCCATTCTGGCCCAAAATCAGCAGTATTGTGCTACAAGTCACGCGAGACGTTTGGCAAGAAAAAAGGGAAAAGTACATGAAAAAAGTAAAACTCCTTGCCAACATAAGCTCCTCCCCTTGGCCCTTTTGTGTTCCCCTGAAGCAGTACCGCCTTGGCGGATCCCGGAATAAAAACGAAATGAATAAATGAAAAAAAGGAAGAAGACAAAGAGGGCAAAAGTAAACCAACATGCAAGTTCCGTTAGGCAACGATGCCATCCAAGCCTCCAATAATATCTTGTACATCTCCATTCACACCAAGGACGTCGTTAGGTATCGCAGCCACGGCGGGCGGACGAGGTAGCACTTGCTTGTCGCGCAGATCGTCACCCGCCTTGCCATTGCTGGCACTTGTACCGGTCGGCCGAATCGGATTGCCGAGACTGGTCGCGTATGGCACGTTGAAGGTGACGGAAGGGAAGAAGTCCCACGCTCGTGCCCCGGAGAGCCAGAGCAGAAGCACGCCGAAAAGAATAGGGATCTTTTGCCGTCCGTTAGTAAAGGCGTAAAGCACACTTAACGACAAGAGTACCAAACTTTAGAAATATACATACCCAAACCGTATAAAGGAAAGTGTCAGAACCCAGTCCCTTGCGTTTCTCTTTGTGAACACGCCGGAAGTTCTCTTGCTGCTCCTTGGTGATCTGGTGTTTACGGCCGATTTGCAAGACGGGCGTCGCTGTCGTATGTTCCCCTTCCTCCTCTTCCCCTCCGTTCTCCTCGATATATGCGGTTGTATCTTGCTTTAGAGCCTCAACTTGATGCTGATCGTATAGCGTTGAGCACTTGCTGTCGGCCTCAGCTTCAGCAGCTGCTGCTGCCGCCGTTGCCTGCTTTGTGTCCAAATCTCCCTTGTGTGGGAAGATCTCCTCGTATGCTGGCGGAGGTGCAGAGCTTGCTATTAACGACGATAGATCCCACCAGCGGCTTTCAAATTCCTTCGCGCCTGGCGCACCATTCCCTCCGGAGTTGTCCCCAGAAGAATTGGGCCGAGATCCAATAGCGCCGCTGATGTTGGGTACGAGCGATGAAATGCGCTGGAAGGCTGCCGAATTTAAATAAGCCTGGTAGTAGTCGGGCAACGGGTTGTTCGGGATGTTCGGAATCTGGGCTACTAGCTGTTGAAAGTGGGCGGCTAGCTGCTCCTTGAAGGCCGAGACGGCTGCAGCAGCTGGCGATGCAAGTGCTGCAGGAACGTTGGCCCCTCTAGCTGCTGCGGTGGCAACTGCTGAAGCCGATGGTGCTAGGGAATTCGGACTCGTGTCCCGCGCACCACGACGGCTGTGAATGCTCAAAGAGCCGCGAGACACAACACGTGAGCCAGGTCTCATGTCAAGCCAATCTTCGTCTCCTTCTTGTTCGCTGATGCCCTCGTCGTCATCGGAAGCTGCATAAGACGAAGAGTCCACTTCAGCACGGCTGCTGTTCTCAGAGTTATCCGTATGGTCGGTCTTGGCACCGGCGCCAGAAGCATGGCGGTTAATGGTCGACATCGTCATCGGTTCCCATAGGGATCGCAAAGATGCGGCACTGTTAGTTCGGCTATGAAGAGAGCCGCCGCTCCGTGATCTAGCATGGCGTTCGAAACGCTTAATAGCACGAAGAACCTCACGTGAAGCAGCCACTTCAGAAGCCGTCAAGCCAGAAAGCGTTCGCATTGTGGGATCCGCGCCAGCGTGTATCAGGCGGCGCACAATCTCCGGCTGGTTGTTGAGCGCGGCCAGGTGCAGTGGAGTATAACCGCCGTTGTCGCGAACGTCGGGGTTTGCCCCGCGGGCGAGTAGGCCGGCTACAAACCTGTGCATTCCGAGTACACAAGCAAGATGAAGCATGCTGTGGCCTGTGGTGCGCCGCTGCATGTTGAGGCGGGTCTGGTTTGACGAGTCGTCCAGGTCAATGAGCTCCAATACCTTCAGCAGGTGGGTCTCGAAGTTCGGGTTACCGACACCGGAAGTAAGGCTCGCAGAGCTGCCGGCAACGCCGCGCGTACTGCCGGCGCTGCTACCGCCACTATTACCGCTGCCCGAAGTTCCCCAGTTCGCCGTCTCGCTACCGATGATCCGTCGAGCCACGTCCTGTGCATCTTCTATCTTTCCTGTCATTTTCCTAGACAGGACAGTAAGAGCGGCGCGCAGTAGCTGCTGCTCATCGTCGTCAAGATACTTGAACGTAATGCGTTGTTGGCTGGCGGCGAATGGTTGAGCTGCACGCTGGTTTGACTGGCGCAAAGTGACGGGTACATGGCCGGCGATAGAGGAGGGGGGAACAAGGCATACCAGAGAACTCTCTCCCCAGAATGTTGTCGTCGTGGCCCGTTGGCTGCCGAACATGACATCGAGACCTTGGTAGAAAGCGCTACCCAAGATAGTCACCTCAATACCGCCGGACTTGGGGCCCTCGGCTGGAATGATCTTATGAATCACAGGGTGAGAAGTGGGGGTGGTAGCGGCCTGTGACAGGGCCATTGGTAGAGAGAAGAGGCCGGTCTGGAATTGTTGAGAGAACTGTGCCTGGTTAAGCTGCTGCTGTAGCTGCTGCTGCTGTTGATGGAAAAGCTGCTGTTGAAACATATGCATCGAACCTCGAAGACCGTTAGGGCTCGGTGCGCGGCTTGGGTGAGCGGACGTTGGCGCCGAAAACATAGGCGTCTGTGACAAAGCTAGGTTGTCAAAACTTTCTGACCGGTTGCCGTTTGAGAAGACGCCGCCCTGGTCCGTATGGCTGTTTGGAGTCAACGGTCCGGCTATTAGTGGGTCAGCATGCATGGGAACAATTCCGGCGAGGCTGTCAATGTCAGGATCGCCAGAACCGCCCGCCATGAGGGCCATATCAACAGCAGCTGCCATTGTATCTGGTATAAATCCAGATGGCGGAGACAAAAACGCGGAAGTCCCTGAGGAGAACTGAGCAACAGGGGACGTAGAAGAAGTAGCCCGGTTTGCTGCATTGGTAATGGTCTGCAGTGTGGGCTGCTGGGGAGACGTCTCAATGCGTGTCATTGCCAGACCTGTGGGCACCTTTTGCACGCCCGCGCTCGGCTTTCTCTTCTTTGCAGAGTGTCCCTTGAGTCCATCAGGTGATGCTGGCCTGGAGAGTGCTCTTGCCGCCGCGGAGGATGCCGCCCCAGTTGCGGCACCGGAAATGCTTGCTCTTTCAGAGGGCTGCGGTGCGGAAAACGTGACCGAATTCCGCTTTAGTGCTGGAAGATCGGCAGTCGACAGTGCTCCGCCTAGTGATTTGGTCTTACCACCTTTGGATATCGACTTTGAGGTTAATGTGGATGCGGTAGAAGAAGACGGCTTTGCTGAGTCTTGGACGTCTCCAGTCGAGACATCGCCATCAGCTATAGAAGCTGCTGCTGAAGCACTTCCAGCAGACGGGGCAGTCGGCGTCTTGTGATCGTCGGTGATCATAATAGACCGCGAAGTGGTCTGGGCAATAACTTGACCGCGGAAATCTTTCAGAGTGAAAATCACTTGGAAGCCCGTCTTTTCGCCATGGTGGCGGCAGTAGCAGGTAATCCGCATAGGGAGGTCGATCACCGCCTCAATAGGGCTAACGGTCGCATTTTCGTCGAGAAAAGACAAACTGGCAGCTGTGGGGCGCTGCCAGTCTTTGATCTCGTTGGTATTGAAAATGATAATGCGTCGGTGCTCTTCCCGGCTCCACTCCTCATCGTCTTCGGGTTTCTTGGATTTCTTTCTGTTGGCCCGCTTTCTCTCTCGTTGGATACAACCTTTGCAAATCCAGATCTCGCCGCCGTTCGCCGGCCGACCATCATCTCCATCGTCAGCATTTCCACTCTCGTTTATATGAGCGGATTGTAGCGCGTGTGTGGCCGTAGCAGCGCGCTCCAGAGCCCGTCGCCGGTTGCCTTCATTTTGCATGGCACTGGTACAGACCACCATCGTGTGCAGCTCTAGCATATCGGGAGAAGGTTCCACAGGAGCTTTTGCAAGTAACTTGGGTTTCGAAACGGTGTAGGGAGGCAGGTGCAGCTTCGTAACACCTGGTGGCAGAGCAGACAAGAATATCGTGACTGGAATCTGTGTTTCCACGCGGGACTTATTGGGTGTTTCGCCCACAAAGAACCGAAGAGGCCGCCGCGGAGTGTTCATGAGTGCTGCGGCTGCAGTTGCAACCGGCCCTTGGTGGAAAAGCGGCATCTGTGAGGCGACATTGTTTAAGATGTGTTGTTGCTGTTGGTGCTGCAGGGCATGTCCTTGCCAGGTCGAGGTCGGGCTCGTTGGCACGCTATCTGGGAACAGAAAATTAGAAGCCATCTGCACAGAGTCGGCAGCGCCTCCTGACAGAAAGCCGAATCTAAAATCTGTATTGTCGGGCGATTGTGGGGTTTGCAGGAAACTTGGACCCTGGCCGAAGATAAAATTGGAAACAGGGGAGACATCCCGTGAAGTGGTTGTCTTGAGGTTGGTCATAGACTGGCTGAGTGAATATTGCTGGTGTGGGTTAGAGGAAACTGAACAGGGCGCATTTCATAGAATTAAGTAACAATGAAAAAGAAGTCTAAACTTACCGACGCAGCCTTGTTATGACCCTTCCGAGCGTGTTGAGCTGAGCCATTCAGGGAATTGGAAGCGAAGGTGGCGGCTGAAGCAGGGAAAAGCTGAGGTGTAGCAAACGACGGTACGGTGGGATCGTCGGGAGTCGGGCTACTCGATGCGCTCACAAAATCCAAGGGTGACGGCCCGCCGCTATATGGGCTCAAGTCTGAACCGATCCCGGCCCCGGCTCCGATTGCAGCTCGGGCGGCTGCGACTTCCTCCGCCAACCGTTCGTCACCACCACCAAAACTCGGTGTGCGTTGAATGGATTTAGGATCAATCGTCCTCAAGCTGTCACTCTCAATAGCAGCCGGCTCGTGATTCGAATGATCGTTGTCGTCTTCGTCGTTTTCTTGGTCGTCGTCCAAGCGTAAGTAATCGCGAAAACTCCAGTTTTGTTGAAAGTTGTCGCCTTCGGCTGCGTCTACCCCCCCATCCGACATCATCACGTCGTCTTCGCCGACAGCCGACTTCTCTTCAAAGTGCGTTGAATGGCTTGACACGCCCGCAGCGGAGCGTTTGGACGCGTCTGTGGTGGTGGACCGCCCGGACCCTTTTGGCCGGCCGCGGCCTTTTTTTGCTGGTGTTCCTCCGATCAGGCTGGAAAGGGCCGACATAGATGTCTGCTTCGAGGAGGAAATATCGGAGGACGAGTCCTGGAAAGAAGAGAGGAGGGATTCGGGAGAGGAGATAGTTGGCGGTTGAGACAGGGTCAGCGTCGGATCGCCGGCCAAGAGTGGATCTTTGCCGAGGCCACGCGTGCCGTGACCGGGACCACCGGCGGCGGCAGAGTCAAAGTCGTGAAATGAATGCGTCTGCTGCTTTGGTATCCGGTCTATTTGATGGATATGATGGATGTGGTTGTGCGGGTTCTGGATGAAGTCGACGGTCAAGGCGGGCGGGGAATCGCCCATCCATTCAGAATCGACTGCGTAGTCGCCGGGAGAGGCGGCGAGGGCTTCGAAGGAAGTGCCCTGGGTAGACATATCCTCTGATCTGGCGAGGATCTTTGGAGAATAGAAGGGTGTGTACGTGCAGGAGATGCCGTCTCTTTGTCCGAATTTCGAATCTTTGCGTCAGCTAGGAAGCCGCGGCCTTGCCGCAAGACTCTTTCGCCCTGTCAATCTCTTAGGGGGTAGAAATCGGCCGCCTAATTGCAGTACCGTGCCGTTTGAACGTGTTGAAGTCCAAAAGGGAGCGGCCGAGGTGACGGTCGTCGGCGGGAAATTCGTTGGGAATTCGGCGGTCGCGAAATTATGACGCGGTTCGTGGAAGTCGGGCCAGGAAGCACAAGGCGTTCGAAGGAGGCAAAGCGCAGCGAGAAAGACAGCCAATTCGGACAACAGAAGCGGCCTTGCACTCTCGGTGTGCGAAATACCCGTTGCTGCCTTGGGCGCTGCGTTCGTCTCGTCGTGTCGTTCCAACCTCAGTTGAAGGTCATCGTGACCGATTCGAATGTGGAGGAAGAAAGTGGAGACGAAGAAGGGGTGTTGGCGAAGGGGAAAAAATGCTGTTTGAAAAGAAAAATGCACAGACGGAATAAAAGTCAAAATACGCAACAAAAAAAATGCAAAACAAATGATGGGTTGAAATGACAAAGGAAGCAAGACAGGCTGCTGGAACGCGGCACCGTGATGGTGGAAGGGTTTGCCTGCCGTTGGTGATCGTGTCGGGAATTTTCCTATTTTTCGTCGTCGCAATCCGTCCGTACCCGTTCACTACGAAAGCAAGCAGTAGCGACTGGACCGCCTTCTACCAGGGAGAAGGAGAGAGGAGGAAGGAACGCCAGCAAAAGAATCTTGGGAAAGGACGCAGTATACGGAGTAGGTTTGGGAAAGGGCGGTCGGACCAGGGTTTATCGAGAGATGATTGGCGCGTCTGTCTTTGAGGCCCACAAGAAGAGGTCGACCCACGAGCGAGGACAAAGTATCTTTCTTTCCAGAAGGAGATAGACAGTGGTGCGATTGGTTGGTTGACCATGCCAATATGGAGGGCGACCGCCAAGGTTAGTGGACACCTTCCAAAGTCGCCCCCCTCTTTCTGCCCACTCTAGGCAGACCTCAATTAGAAAAAATTGGGGAGTCAAAAGGGGGGAGGGGCTGGGCGCTGAAGGAAAGCGTCAGTCTACGAGTAGTGTGCAGACCAGCCCTATGTGCAACTGTCCCACGCTCTCCCTAGGCAATGCTGAAAAGGGCTTAGAGGGCATGTATCTTAGTAAATTGGTCACGGTCCCAACGCTTTTCTAGGGCAGTCAGCTGTTGAACTACAAGTGACTACGCAAGGTGAGGAGCAAGGAGCCAGACGCAGGAAGCCTCTCGGCCTTACAGCCGCGCCTTCCCTCGTAGCAACGTGTTCGAGAGAGCGGGGTAGAGGGCAGCAGCAGCTTGTATCTTGGATGGTAGAGAAAGAACAATGGAGAAGGCCAGTGAAGTCATAGAGAGAGGGAAGTGGACAGCGTAGCCAGAAGAAGGAGCGAGGAGCCCGGCCAGGACAGGAACCATCCTCCTCTTCGAGTGTCTTACAGGCGAACGGAGGGTCGCACTTCCCGACGAGTCCGACGGCGACAACAACAAAACCACCGTACGGAGTATGTTGAATAGCAAGCCATGGCAGCTCTCCAGGCGGCCTATTGTCATGCTCGACCCTAGGCTGGGCTCCCTCCCGCATGCCTTGTTTTAGGTGCTCTGCCGCCATGCTGTATATTTGACAGACGGAGCTATGAAAGAACAATTAGCATCTACAAAAGGGCACAGCAAGAGCCGGGCAGATGACAGTCGAGACCCTGACATTGAGTCACATTGCTCGGTGTCTCAATCATTCCAGGCGTCCGCGGGGTGAACGACAGAGCCCAGTGTCGAGGCTTTTGCTATGTGAGCTCAGCTATCTGTGAAACAGGGTCTGATTGACAGGGGGTTCGAGGGAGGACGAGGGATGAGGTACGTAAGGGTGGTCTCTCGTGAGTAATGCGCCTTCTTCCAAGAGGATCGAGGATCACCGAGAAGAGAAAACAAAAACAAGAGAAGCGCAAGAGAAAGAAGCAAAATTGCCAAGGGAGGACATGGCCCGGCCGTGAAGCCTTGGCTGTGTTTAGATACGGAGGGCCAACGCTCGAAAATGCTATCTATCTAAACGCGGTGGAGACAGAAGACAAAGAGCGGCACGCTCGCTGGCTCGGCTGTATGACTGAACATCCCCGGGGCACAAGAAGAAAAAGTATACGTAGTGCGACGCGGTTGCATACGAAAACGGAGAGCTGCGCAGCCCAACGGCAAAAGAGGTTGCATCCAAAAGCGAGGTGTGGATGGCCAGAAGCAGGGGGGCCCTTTTCGAGAAAACCAGTTTCCACATCCCCAACCAACGCAAGACGCAGATGCCTGCGCAGTACGGATAGCACCGTGCAGCTCAACCACCACCTGCATGGCGCAACTAGAAACCAACGCATTGGCATTGGTCCAATTGAACGCTGCGAGGGATAGTCAAAAGATAGAGGCAAGATAAAGCTCGGTTGGTGGCCAAAGAAATAGATAGGGTTACCAAAACGTTTAAAAATTAAAATTGTCTCGTCTAGATGGAAAAAGTCTGCAAAAAAACCAAATAAGAACGAAGCAAACAAATAGAACGGAACGAAAAAAAGAAGAGACGAAGAAAAGAAATCAAACCAGAATAGATTAGATACGCTGCTCGGAGTGAAGTTCAAGCCGGCGCGGACACTGCTGTGGTACTTGTAATACGTCTTCGTCTTTTGCAGCGCTCTTATTGCTCACTGGGATCGCCGATATCGCTTGTAGCATTGTCCTCATTCTGCCTGAATGCCCAAAATTGTCAAGGGAAAAAAATCCCACGCACTGTCTTTATTGCAATCTCCAATGGGAACGGGAGACGCCGAGATCGCATGCTTGTTGCTCGACAACGTCAACCTTCGTTTCACCCTAAGCGTGCGGCGGGTCGTCGGGAAAGCGAATGGTCCGGCCAGGCGGCGGCGATGGTGAATTGGACGACAAAGGAGCTGGAGAATCCAGCTCGTCCTGCTGCTGCAACTGTCGCAGCCTGGGATCTGATGCCTGGAGAAGATCCCGGGAACTCAGTGGTCCTTGGCTAGCAACACCGCAGCCACCGCTCTCGATATCTTCGGCCGCCGGACGGCGGCCGCCGGCGTTTTTATTGTTGTTAACGACACCGCCCCCGCTGGCACTGGCAGGTCTCGGGGGAATAATGGAACCGCCGATACGGTAAATGGGCCGGACGCTAGGGCTGCCAGGCTGGGGAGGGGTGCTGCTGGCAGTCTTCTCTTTACCGGCCTTTCCTCCAACATCGCCGCCGACAACGACCACGACGCTGTCGTCCCGGCCACTGTCGTCCCCTGACATCGCCGTAGACGATATACCACCGTGAATAGCGGGGGACGAGCGGCCGCCACGATTCAACGATAGCGAGGTAACACGGCTGCCTATGCGGAAGGGCGGCAGAGACGCTTCATGCCGAGGCTGCCTGCCACTGCCCATCCCATCGTTATGGCCAAGGGACCCAGACGAGGGAGATGAGGGAGACGAGGGCAGGGCACGGCTGAACGTGCGTGGCAGATATAAGCCCAGTTTGCCGAGCGGGACGCTCAGACCGTGTACGACAATGCTGCAAATGGAGAAGAACCAAACGACGGAGGTGACAGTTTCGCCGAGATGGGCGACATCGGGACGGAGTGTGGCGGTGGAGCCGGTGCCATCGTCAATGGTTGTTGGCGACAGGCGCTCCAGGAAGTCGAGCGTGATGTACAGGTAAAAGATCGCCGAGACACCGACGGGGCCGAAAAAGCCGACAAAAACACCCTGCCGCCAGTTTTCGATCTGCGGGATAAACCGTTGGATGGCTAGAATCCAAGGAAGGCGGCGCAACAGCAGTAGGAGAATGCCGAGGGGGATCAGGCGGTAGAGCGGGACGGGCCCGTGAAGGAACATCGACCAGGGGCACACGGCGCCATACCACATGAAGATGGTCACGTTGAGCAGCATGTCAATGGTCGGCTGCAGGGAATCGTCCTTGGTCTCTAGGCGGAACCAGTCGTCCCAGGTGAACACATTGCCAGCGATGAAACAGGCCAGGACGTCGTCGCTGCCAATAAGACCGCAAGTGCCGACGATGAACAAGGCGAGCGAGATGGCAAACACGAGAAAGCTCTCGCGATCGACAAACTTGCGCTGTTCTGCCCAGTGCAGCAGCTCCTTGGCCACGTACCCGACAACGGCGCCGTACAAGACGCTTAGCAGGACTGTGTACCCCAGCGACTCGCCGAACCAGAGGCCTACAGCCTTTCCAGCGCCACCCGCAGGAACGGGGAACTCGGGCGTCGACTGATACCCAGTATACTGGATCAGGTACAGGGCCAGAAACAGAAATGGATAGCCTAGCCCGTCGTTAGCCCCCGACTCAGCGATGATGATATGCTGCAGCTCCAGCGGTACGTTCTGGTCGGCAAACCGGCCCTTGACGATCACGTTGGACAGCACCGGATCGGTCGGTGTCATGCATGAACCGATGGCCAGAGCATGCAAGAAAGGCATTCGCGGTGGCGAGACGAGCCCCCACACAAGCAGACTGGTAACCAACCACATGGCTGCCATGATGGGCCCGAGCAGCCACCCCAGCGGCCGCCAGTGCCTCTTCAGGTACCTACTAGGCAACTGGACACCGGCCAAGACCAGCTGGACACCCAGCACGAGTCGCGTGAAGTAGAGAGTAGCGGCATCCAGGTTGGCCTGTGAGCCGGCATAGTCAAGCGGTCGAATGAAGTTGGCGGCCGACGGGGAGAACGCGACGCCGGCTAGAAGAGAAATTACTGTGTGGTGAGTTAGCTCAGAATCGTACCGGCTTTCATGCAGCGGTGTCCGGAAATGGGAGAGAAAGTTAAAAAAAAAACCATACACGCTTCAGACAGGTAAAACGTCTCCTTGCAGAGGTAGGAGACCAGGCCAAACAGCGACACCCATCCCCCAAGAACGCTGACCACGATGTTGAAGTCCGTCAACGCTAAAGTGGGCATGGCGAAGAAGAACGGCTGGTCCAGGAGCAATGCATGCAAAACGATGGAGGCGAAAAAGTAAACGACAGATAGCACAAAATCTTAAGTGACCCCGGAGTCGTCTTTGCTCATGCGTATCAGCAAAAGCGGCGAGAGACCGGGAGCAGCCGGACTAGCGGAGCCCGAGGCGGTATTGGCAGGATACCGGGGCCGATAAGGGTGCCGGATCTGGCACCGGCGACGGAAGGAAAGCGAGCGGAGGCTCGGGCGCGGAACGGTCGAGGCCGGGACCAATGCCAGGGTCTGCGATTCGGGGAATGGGGTCTTAACGCCCGTGGCGAGAGGAGACACGGGGGACACGGTTCGTGTTATTGAATCATTGGGGCGTTGGTTGTTAAAGAGAGATGCGTTTTCCTTGGAAAACTCCACTGTTGCAGATCAGGCCTCCGCTTCAGGACGAAGGAGGCAGTGGTGGCTTTCTTATTTATAGAAAGGGACGAGGAAAGAAGAGAAAATAATCGCCACAACAATGCCGTGACAACGTTGTTGTAGAACCTCGTACGGGGGCACCTAGAAGCTGCGTAGCAGAACGGGCGAGTAGGCAGCAGGAACCAGGAAAATGTGACTGCGAGAGACCGAGTGATTGGTTGGCATCGGGGGGGGTTCGTGATCGAAGAGAAGACGCCGCGGATGAAAATTTGAGTGGCAGACGAGATACCTGCGCCGATAAGACGAGAAACAACGTTGGTGGTCAAGGCACCAAGAGGCGGAAGGCGAGACGAAAAGCAGGGTCTTGACGCGTTCTCGGTGAGATGTGAGCAGGTTGGCAGGGGAAAAGGAGAACGAGGCAAAGGACAAATGGCTCCAGCAAAAAGTACATGGAGAGAATAGTCATCTGGAGACGGATCGGCCAAGGCGTAAAGGCCGAGGTGGGGAGTGCGTAGTTGCGAATTCGAAGGAAGACGGGCTGCGCTTTCCGGGTCGGCACTAACAAGAAGAGACCCACTTTTCCTATGCGCAAACGATGGGAATGGCAGCCGAGAGAGGCAGCCAGAGATAGAAGAAAGTGGCGTCAGACGACGAGGCTGCTCTAGCAGGCTAAAGCGAGGCAGGGGTTTGCACAGAACGGGATTCCCTATTCTAGGAGTACGACGTAGATACAGATTCAGGGCCCAAAGCACGCATGCCTGAGGCCCGGTTGGCTTCAGAAGCCCACAAGCAAAAACGAAACGCAGAAACGAACAAACAAGGATATGAAGAAACGAAGAAACGAAAAAAACAACAAAGACACAGGGCTCGAATAGGCACGAGAAGCAACGAGATCCCAGACCACAGAACGCCAGACACTGATGAACCAACTCAGCACAAAAGCAAGGTGAATCGCAGCCCCGCTAGCCTACACAAAACAGCCGGCAGCTCTACGTCCGCTGCCGTGCTCCTTGAACCGCCAACATGTCGGCGGCAACATTGCCAGAGTCGGTGCTGTGGCCCTTGACCCACCGGAACATCGTCATTGTGCCGGATTTGTCGCGGGTGTCGATGAATGAGCGCACGGCTTTGATAATGTCCTGGTTCATCACCGTGTCACCTCCGCGCGTCCGCCAGCCATTGCTTGCCCAGCTCTTGTACCACTCGCTGACACAGTTGATTGCATACGTGCTGTCGGAGAAGATGCGTACCGACTGCGAAACCGGAACAGCTTGTAAGGCTCGTAGGATCGCCGTCAGCTCGGCCCGCTGATTCGTCTGCAGCGGACCCTTAAGTCGTTCTGAGATGTTCCTACAGAGGCTATTAGAAAGGGGGGGGAAGGGGAGGGATAATGATCGAAGGACAGCGGAGACTATCTCGAAGAAACAAAAAAGACAAAACGAGATGCCATACCTTTTATCGCCATGGCCGAAAAACACGCCGATGCCGGCCGAGGCTCCGTGTTGTCCGTTCCCCAAGCTGCTGCCGTCTGTGTAAATGTTCAGGACGCTTGCTGCACCCGCCGCAGCCGCGTTGCCCTGCTTGGCTCGCTTCGTCGCCGGCTGTAGGATCTGAGCCGCATCTTCTTCGTCCTCGTCCTCGTCCTCGTCTTCGTCTTCCTCTTCCTCTTCCTCGTCGTTCTCCTCTTTCTGGTTATATGTGTTTGCAGCGGCGACGCCAGTGCTCGGTCCACTCAATGCCTGCCGCGTCGCAGCATTGGCGTACATGCGGATGAAGTCGGCCGCCTCCGCCCGCGTGGAAAACTTCTTGTACTTGGGGCCCTTCGCTCCGACAATAGCCTTTGATGCCTCTGCCCAATCGGTATAGATGCCAGGAAAGTTGCCGACTGCCACAGCATAGAATCGAGGCTCGCCCTTGTCCTTGGCGCCACCTTCGGGGTTCAATCCAGCTACGAACGCGGCGGCGTGCTCGCGAGTAACGAAGCTCTTGTCTAAGCAGAGAGGTAGAAGATGCACGTTAGCAGCTGTCAAGAGGAGGAGGGGGCAAGAAAGGGAAGAAAAAAGAACGGAAAAGGACTTCGGCAGTGATGAATATCCACCGACGTACATTGTGCACCCTTGAAGCCGGCAATCTGTGCCTGGCATTCGTGCCACGTCAGGTAGATCCCCGGCCGCACGCCCGCGCGTACGGCATAGTATTTTTGGGTATTCTTGTCGTCGAGCTTTCTTTTCCGTCCGGCGGTTGTCGGCGTGGGCGGCATCGGGCGAGAGGGTGCAACAACGGGAGTGGGAATCGGTGTCGATGAGCTGCCGGCGGTGGTAGCAACCGGAGCAGCTTTGCCCTTGCGGCCGGCGGGAGGCATTCTCCTGGCAACGACACCGCCAGCGGGCGGAAGCCAAGCGGCTATGGTGGTGCTGCTCCCGCTGTTCGTCGCAGCGACGCGGGTGCCGCTGCTCAGGCAGGTGGACAGACAGCGGCCGCGAAGCAGTGAGGTCAGCGCGGGGACCGTGGCTGCTGCCGTCGTCTTCGTTCGGTGTCGTCAAATGCTCGCTGGTGCTGCCGGGAGTTTGGTTGCCACGCAAAAGCACCAGTCGAAAGTAGCTTTCCGCCGAAAGCTGCGGTACTTGGTCCGTTGATGTGCTCTTGTCGGCAGCCGGGTCACCGTCGTTGCTACTGTTTTACTGTTGCTAACGTAGCCTGCCCCCCAGAAACAGCTTGTTTCCGAGTCGAAGGAATGATTTGCAGCGAGCAGGACGCAATCGTCGTTGCCGTTCTCTAGCTGGACATGGGGAGGAATTTGAAGCTACCGAGTTCCTGGGCTAGCTTGGACGCGACGTGCTAGGTTTGTTGAAAGATGCTGTACCAAACAAATGACCGAAACACGCTGCAGAGAAGAAGCAAAAGAAAGGAAAGAAGAAAGACAGAATCTGGATCTAACCGGGGGAGGGGAGGTATATGGGAGGGTCACCGGATATGCCGCAAACAAGAAGGGAAAGAAGAGAAGCGAGAGACAACCAAGGAGGACGGGGATGGGGAGGGGGTCGAAGGAAGACCAAAAGTGAAATGGGAGGGTGGAGAGAGCTGGTGGTGGATTGTGGAAAGGGGGGGGGGGGTGGTAGGAAAGAGGGCCCGAAGGCTGGGGGGGGGAAGGGGGGGCTTGTGTTTTTCTCTGAAAGAGAGGAGTTGTCTGTGAAAGGGGGGGGGGGGAACTGGAACGGAAATGGAAGTAGACGGGGGGGGGGGGGGGTGTTGGTTTTAGGCGCTTTTATAGTAGGCAAAAAAAGGCAGCAAAAAGACGTCGGGTTGTGTCCCCCACTGCCCTTCGCTTTATTTTTCACACGCCGTCGGTTACGTATTTTTGCCATTTAGTTTGAATT
>WNYD01000113.1:33144-98072 GCA_021396205.1 Sporothrix brunneoviolacea
CGCCCCCCCCCCCCCCCCCCCCCCCCCCCCCCCCCCCCCCCCCCCCCCCCCCCCCCCCCCCCCCCCCCCCGTTGGTTTTAGGCGCTTGTATAGTAGGCATACAAAGGCAGCAAAACGACGTCGGGTTGTGTCCCCCTCTGCCCTTCGCTTTATTTTGCACACGCCGTCGGTTCCGTCTTTTTGCCATTTCGTTTGAATTAAGACGACTCCCTACTGACCAAACAGGCAAAGAACAGGCCTCCATCCGGCGCAAGGAAACAAAGGAAAGCTCCCCGGTAGAGCTGCTTCTCGCCTGAAAGCAGGGGTGGGTAGGGGGGGAAAACGAGGCTTGGACATACGAGTTCTCTGCCCGTTTACGTGTACTGTGCCTTGTCTTAATTTCTAGTCCTCTAGGCCTGGCTTTTGGATACAAAACATTGCATCTGGCAAAATAGAATAGCACAAAAACCAAAGAAAAACAGCTGGAGCTTTATTTGCCCGGCATGCGATGCACGTGACCATCGATCAACAAACTTCCTGCGTCGTGTCGTCGGCGCTCCAGTCTGCCTCGCAAGCTCAAAGCAAATCACGGGCGCGGCAGATGCACTGGCGAAGTCAAAGAAATGTATCTTATTCGCATCTGGCTGCGAGCAGGGCATGCCTGTCTCGATATCTATGGGAGACGACACGCACTCCCGAAGCCCGTGATGCGGAATCTCTTAACGTTGCGCAGGCGAACAGTACCGCTTTGCCCATCCAGACATCCGAAGCCCGTCTGCTTACCATAATCGGCTGCTTAATCCGTACGAATCCATGTTATGCAAACCTTTAACATAAACGCCAACCGTTGGGATTGCAACCACCCCACCCTCTTGTTGCAAACCGCAACCCCTGTCATGAGAAGAAGCAAGTGCGCGAAGAGCTTATACAATCAAGCAGGAAAAATAGCAAAGAATGTCGCGGTGCATCGCTGTGTGCAAGAATACATAAAAAAGCACAGAGAGAAAATGGGCAAAGTCCATGATCGTACAGCCCCGTAGCCATGAACACGTCGTTATGCATGGGTTGTAGGCTCCATCTCTAGAGGCTTGCAGCAGCAATGGGCCTCCCACTCCCAGGCCAAAAGACTCCAGTTCAGCTCGCGGCGCCAGAAGAGACCCAGGCCATGTATGCCGTCTGCGTTGGGTATATCTTCTCCGTTCCGCTTTTTTTTGGGGGTGGGACCGCCGGCGGTCGGACCCAGCGTCAGGACGCGGTCTTCGGCGCTGAGACCGCCAGTCAAGGGCATGCGACTTGCAAAGACGACCTTTCCCATGCGAGAGTGAAGAATAGCCATAGAACACATGGCGCACGGCTCGTGGGTAACGTATAGCTCGAGACCGTGGCAAAGGTAGCCGTCCGGTGTTGGGTGCTCTTCGACAAAGATTCGATCTTCTTCCTCGAGCAGCGGCTTGTCCTGGAAGACCTCAAATGCGAGCCGCTGCCGGTGGCCAGCATGACCACGGTCTCGGTTGCGACTCAGGCGGTCCCGCACGCGGTCCTGGACTTCGTTATGCACCTGACTTATAACTTGGCCTTGGACGTCGATGGGAGGCTCAGCCTCGTCGTCGGCTTGGTCATCGCTGGCGGTTACCTTGCCTGCCAAAGTGTCCGCTAAAGTATTTACGCCGGCTGGCGGGTCATTTTCGCTGCTGGCCACGCTTCCCTTGCGCTGGTTCTTTTTCTCGGCACGGACCAGTTTCTGTGCCACCATGCTGATAGCTCGGAGAACAGCGTGAGCCATTGGATTGCCTGTCTTGGACGACTTGGGCTGGTGCCGCCAGCGCGCGTCGCCGGCAACCGCAACAAGCTGAGGCCCGTCATCTCCGCGGTAGACGACGCAGGCGCCCATGGCCTCGCCATATCCGGCATCCCTTGCCTTAGCGGCCATATCATGTGCCAGCGCCATCCAGATAGGGGCGTCATCAGCGATTTCATCCGTGGCCCGGATCACCAAGCTAGGGTGTGGACCCAGAGGGTTGTTCTTCCGGTACATCGTAGGCCAGAACTGGGCTGTCCAGAGGGCGGCTTGGATCTGCGAAGTCGGTGCGAGAAGAGGCACCGGAATGGAAGCGATGAAAACGCCGTCCTCAAACCCCTCGACTTTAGACAAGGCCTCGGCCATTTCTTTCCGCGAGAGGGTAGCTTCTAGACCCAGTAGCACGTACACCCAGTTTGACTTGCCCGTGTGTATTTGCTTGCTCATGGCCGTGTCATTCATGAACTCGGACTTGAGGTGCGCGGGGAGATCAAACGGTTTCGCACATCGCCGCAGATGAGGCATGCCCTTAACAATTTCCTCAGGAAGCAGGTCGCGGAGGAGGCTAATGCGATGAAGACGAAACAAGAGTCAGTAAGTCTTTTCCACAGCCTCACGGATCTGGAGCTTCTTGTGCAAGGTCACAGCAGGACATTACGCACCTGATGACAGCACTCGTGGATCGGATGGGAGACCGAGTGATCAGGACTTGTCCGCACTGGTGGTCGTCGCGGAGCTCGAGCGTTGTCTTCAGGGGGATGAGGACGCCATGCTCAATGTGATCCGGGATGAGGCTCTTAGTGACGGGCTCCTGGCCCGCAATAATTTTGCTCAGGTCCGCGTGGTTTGTCATTTTGGCAAGCTCAAACTTTTTCTGCGTGTTTGCAAAGATCTCGGGCAGTTTTGTCTGTTCTTTGCCGTCGTCGAAGTTTGCTTCTCTCTTCCTTTTTCTGTCCTCCCCGTCGCTTTGTTTATGTGCGTCGTCGCCTCTCCCCCCCTTCTCGTCTTGGTTGGCCAGCATTCACACGTTGACGGCAGACAACAAACGCACAATGGCAAAGGAGGCAAACAAGAGGAAAGAAGTAAATAACAGCAGATAAAGGGGAGCGACACCCCGTCACGGTGGTCGGCCTGGTGATGCTGGCCAGACGGTGGCAGTGATGGGGAGTAAGAAGGGGTCGCCGGGGAAGAATTCCTAGATCTTGAACATGGCGGCTGCCTCTTGGCGCAGTCTTGGATTTCTCTGTCCTCTGTACCCCTTCCTAGCAGCCGACGTGGTCAAACTGCCGTACCTTGCCAGGCAAAAGCACAAAACGAGAGAAGTAGGGGGGGGAGGGGGGGAGGGGGAGGCTCTGGCGTGCGCGACCGACGAAGCAGGAGCCAGGGCTGTGTTGATGCAGCACTACCTGGAAGGGTCGTATTGCCCGGCGGGGAAGAGACAAAGCTGTTATGAAACAAATTTGGAAAGAAGGAAATCTCACGGGGCTTCTCTTGTCTCCTTGGTTTGTAATCTGGTCGCTTCCTAGGAACAGACCAGTGTAGTGTTGTTTTCTGGGCCAAGTCGGGGCTCGGCCAGATAAGTCGTAGGCCGGTGTATGGCGTATGCGTTTGAAAATGGCGAAACGAATGAAAACGGAAAGAGCGACGGTCCAGGTGTTTGCTTCGAAAAGGAAGCCGCGAGCCGGCTAAGAGACAATGGCGGAAGGAGCACACGCTAGACACCATGAAGTTTTTTTTTTCCTGTGCAGCTTTGTGCATCAGCGAAAAATATAAGTGGGCCCAGCTGTCCCTTCAGGCGCAAAAGCTTCCCTTCCCATGTTGTGAAGAAGGAGGCATCACTGAGCCTTCAAACTAATATAGTAACGCAGACTCATTTTATCCCCCTTTTTTAGTGAGTACAATCCTATCAAAAGGCTTCTGGTGCCTAAGCTTCTCCTTCCGGGTAAGATATATTCAAGATGTATCGTACTCATTAGGCAGGCTGAAATCTATCTTAGCGCGCCATTCAGCGAGGCTGTGGAGATATCATGGTGCTTATATATATAGATATATCTTCTTGGTCACGTAGCGAAGCGCCTTCAGCTTCGAAAGTAAACATCTCGTAACCGCCTTCGCAATTTATGTAAGATTTCGAGGTTCCGCGACTTTTCTGTTTTGTGGAAGGGGGGCAAAAGGTTGGAACAGGCCTCGCGAAAAATTATTCCCCTTTAAAGTCATCCGGGCAAAAAAATCGAAAAAATACATAAATCTATGTGGGTTGGTGACTCAGTATACACAGGCCACGGAGCGAAATAAAAGCTTAACTTAAAGCGTGAGAGTTGGAACACTGCCTTATATGCAGCTCCTCTGCCCAGGTGCCGGCGGAATGCTGTCCAAGTCAGCCTTTCCAGCATATACGGGGCGGGAAATAATATCTCTTGGCTCATTTCTTTCTCGGCCTTTTTTTTCTTGGCCTCATTCTGGCCATCGCACTCTGTAGATCTCGTACAGTCGCGGTGATCTGGCCTAGGATGGCTCACGAGCAGCTTCGACCATCCTCCGTACATTCGGGACAGCAAATGCAGGCGCAATGTAATATTAATGCCCCGGATGGTAGCTATGTTTGCCCCACAATTCGCAAACGATGCACAAACGACTCTATTCCGTACATATAAGACCAGCCAAAGAAACGGAACGGCGACGCGAGCTTCCCTTTGTTCATGTGAGAGATTTAAAGCGTACGAACACGACTGAGCCTAGACTGCGAGATCTCGTTATCTACGATCATCCGCGAAACATTTGGCATCCGTAGACTGACTTGGCCTGGTCGGGCCGTTTGTTGTTGTTACCGCTAGGCCTACAGCTAGGCCTATAGCTGGCTTCCAAATGAACACGTTTGGTGCCACAGGAAAGCGACTGGCGGTATGCGCTAGACAAACTGAAGCAATATATCAGAAAACGTACTCGCAGGCTGCCCAAATGCTACAAGATACGCCGTGTTCTTATCAATCAGCCTAGACGACGGAGAATAGCATGGCCCGCAGGACGGTCTGAGGAACTGTTCTATTTGTGGAACCCAACCTGCAATGCCCCGTATTACCTGCCGCTTTCACACAGCTCTATGGGGTAACCTACAATGTGACGCAGAGTGCTTGGCTTTGATATCTTGCATTTTCCCCAGAAGAGGGACTAAGAGGCGGCGTGGGGGTTCACTGGAGATCGTATGGCATGCTCAAGAAGAAGGCCGCCATTTCCCTACTCCGTAGACTCTCGATCGCGACATTCTGCTCCGCGCACGAGACAGTTTGCCCTATCGCTGTCTTACTTGTGAGAGATATGTAAGCGGTGTCTCAGCGGCGGCGGCCGTCTCATGCGTGAGCGAGCCGAGCAGATGCCAACCAGCTGGCTGCTCGTTCGGCGCGGGGTGAGAAGGCTGCGAACGGTGCATCACACAGCAGAGCGAAATACGAAAAGGATTTATTGTCTGACGCGGCGTGCCTACAGCTTCTTCGCCCAACTACACCGTACTCGTGCCGTCTTCGCCTCAAGGGTAAGTTCGGCCAATGTGTTGGAAATGGTAGTGCGCTGCCGCTGTGGTCAATATGTTGGTTGTCCGGTGCCTCGCCAAAATGCACCACACGATGGGAGTCTTGGAAGCAATTTGCCTCCCCCCGGAGATCCGACCTGGGCTGAATTTGCCGATGCGCCCGACGTGGCTGTAGCTCAATTCCTCTTTGGGAAACGGCGGGCGCTGCTACAGCACTTATCCCGAGCAAAACTCCGGCGGCACGTAAAATGATAGCCCGTCTTTACAGCGCCTCCTCGCCTCACCTGCACCTACTGCGCCGGTGCCAACTCTGTGCTTGAATCTCGCTTTTGGCTTCGCGCAGACGAGAAGCGAAAGTGCGAGAGGCCAGTTGGCCGGAGGACGAGCACTCCTCGCCAAGTGTAAGACGAGACAAGATGCGTTCTTGGCCTTCTTCACTATCGAGTTTTGTGTCGCAGTAAGTTCTTGGAGAACATCGGATTTCCTTGATTGGTAATTTATGTCGCGGCCGACAGAAGTAAGATATTGTTTTGCGGAGTGATACTCGTCTTACTTCTGTGCGGGATGTGCGGCCTTGCTACAGAAGCAGCAAACGCATCTCCAAAAACGGCAATTTCTCACAGCTTCCTCCTGACAATCTTTCTCCTCTTTCTGTCCTTGTTCTTGCCCCGTCCGCTTAGCCTTCTATCTTTTTTTTCTGTTCTGTTCTTTCTTTCCTTTTCTTAGCGCCCCCCACATGTCTCGTGCAAGAATGCGCTAGTGCAGTTTAGCCTTCCCAACAACCAGAGCAGGCGATCGCGTCCTCCGAAGTTCGCAGCGCCTTGAAAAATTTACTCACGGAGCACAATGTCCCGTTGGAGGTGCCTACCGTGCCCACCAATAAACCGCCCTGCGTAACAAGACAAAAAAGGGCCGCGATCTCTCCAATTCTCCGCATCAGCACACCTCCGGCGTCACTAACTCAAGACAAAAAGCCACCGGCGGTCTCCCTTATGGAGCACAGAAAAGGGGGACGGCGATACTCTGTAGAGGAAACCGCGAGCAACGCTGTAATGTCGTATTCCGTGCTTTGCGGGCTAGGCTGGCGGGGAAGCTGCCACCGATAGTGTTTTCTGGTTCTTCCTCCATTGCCCTTGCTGTTAGGGTGCTAAATTTCGCCGTTCGCGGCAGTCGCGACCCAAGGTGGTTTTCTCCAAAACTAAGCTGTGCGGTAGGTCAAGAAAGTATTTCACAGTATTATGTGCTAATACGGAGCCTACGGTGAAAGCACGCTGCAGTCTAGTATCTTCGAGCAAACTTTTCGCCATATGAAGTCTTATCCCTGCTCCTGTGTTTGGTTTCTGGGGATATCCTGTCGTTGGTCTCTTTTTTCTCTCGTTTTACCACTTTTCTGCTCACTCGTCTTTCATCTGGTCCTTTCTTACGTTAAGCTATTCTGTTCTTTTTTTTCTGGCCTTCGTTCTTTCCTCGACCCCTGCAGATCTGAGCAAGTCCTACGCACAGCGCATGCCAAAGTCGATCGTGTTTACCCCAACAGAATCTTACCAGAAGGAAAGAGCGAGCCACTGCGAAACAAGAGAAACGGCGCGCGGCCAGAGGACCAAAAGGCAGTCAGCTCCAGGGAAGCGAGAAAAGGCAATCGCCAAACAGAGAGAGGGCAGCTGTCATCCCGACATCATCTTCTGCCGATTCTGCGGACTTTAATTCCTCTTTTCCCGCCTTCGTGTCCCAGTTCCTCGTCGACCTCCTTCCTTCCTACGCCACCACGCTGCTTCCCCTCTCCTCTGGCGAAACCGGCAAGCACGTTTTGGGGAAGTGACGCACATCCCATCAAAAATTTCCGTGTTGTCCTTGCTCAAGAAAAGGTGAGTCTGTCTCTGTCCCCGTTCTTCCTTCTCTCAACCGTTTTTCTTGTCCTCTTTTTCTTTTCATCCTTTCCCCTCTCCCCTGTCCCCTCACAGACCTCCTCCTCTCTCTTTTGCTGAATTCCTTCGCCGGTGCGCCGTCCTCCTCGCGACACCACCCTCTTCCAGCGCAGGCCAATCGCCGCCCGCGCGAATACACAACCCCAATACCTAATACTAACTGATTGCTCACAGGGCACTTAGCATCATTACAGCCGCCCCCACTGGACGTCCCATCCCATCCACTGCCTCCGCCGCCCGCTTGGATCAGACTCCACTGCGAAGAAGCCCCATCGCCGAGCAGTACCCACCCACACCGCGACCAAAAGCAAATCCAACCAGCACCACCCCCTCAACGCGCCCGGCACCGCTGCCTCTATAGCGCTAGCGAGCTGGAGGCGACAGCCGGCCAGTCTACATGTGTTCATAATTCAGGCTTAACAAGAAAAACCCGCGACGAGAGGAAGAACGACCGAGCAACCAAAGCGATCCAAGGGCCCACGCTCCCGGCCGCTGCGGCGGCTAACGTCCCTGTATTACCGCCAACAGCGCTTGCTGGTTTCTTGATTCAAGAGCAGGCCCGCCTCCTCCACGCTTCTCTGTGACTCAGCTCTGGCGGACGCTGCTCTTGAGATACACGGCTCCATGGCGGCCGCATTCTCAGCTGCTTCTTTTGTCTCTGACCAGACCGGCCAGAATACAGGTTCGCCAATCCACCCAGACCCTGCCTTTTGTTTCTCTCATGGCCTTTGTTGAATAAAAGACGGCTGCTTCCTCTCCCTTTCCTTCCCTCTTCTTCCCTTCTCTTCCCTTTTCTGTTCCTCTTTTCGCTTCTTCCTTTTCGGCCACTTCATGTCCCACCAACCGTTGACCATTCAATCCAACCTTGTCTCAAGCTGCTATACGCTTCCCCAACGTCTACTCACCGCAGACTGTTTCCCCAACCAGCACCCCCAGCGTCCTCTTTCTGCGCTTCCCCTTTACATATATTCCCAGACTTTCTACCTTTCGCCCTTCAAATACTGCCTCTCTCCTCTTGCGACAAGCAACTGCCCTCTTGTTTAAGCGCAGCCCGCTGACTTGCGCGCCGTAACCTGTCGGTCTCTGGACTCTAGACCAACTACGCAAAAAACAGTCCCAGCAGTCTTCGCTGGCAAAGCTTGTCATGAGCACACATCTAGTGTCGGCCACAACTTCGTCATCGTCCGCCTCGTCATCTCCCAAACTTCTCCAGACCGAAAAACCGCCACTGCCAGCGCATCATGGACAGGATGGCCATCTTGTCCCTCCGGCGCATGCTTCTCTTGCCCACGCCCTGAGGTCCCTGGGCAACGGAGCCACCGACTCGCATCCTCCCAGCGGTATCAATGGCACCATTGGGCTTCCCACCAGCATGCCAAACATACCACACTATGAATCACCTTACGCAAGGAGCAACACTTCGACCGCGCCTGGGTCACCGAGAATGTGAGTGAGGCAGCCTCGTTATTGTTTTTGTCTATGCTCCCTAAATCCCCTGTTTTTCATTTGTTTTCATTTCCTTCCATACGATTACCAGCCGACATTCGTTGTCCCTATCTTCAGGTGGGGGAGCGAATTTTAGTGGATCGTGGAGTGGTTTTTAGGGGGCGCAAACCCGGACACCAGTCGACAATGCTCGTGTTTGCTGACAAGCTACGTCATAGCCCGCCGCTGAGACAGAATTCGGGCAACCACACACCACGAGTCCGGCCACATGCGACGTCCTTGAACATCCCAGGCATGACCAGATCCAAAGTTTCCCCCGATGGCCGCATTCCCGATCGAGACGTCGCCGCCAAACTTGTCATCATCATGGTTGGCTTGCCTGCGCGTGGCAAGTCATACATCACGAAGAAAATCCAACGCTATCTGTCATGGCAGCAACACAACACGCGTATTTTCAACGTCGGCAACCGGAGACGTATTGCTGCCGGCGTAGCACCACCTTCGTCCGCGCCGAGAGGCAGATCCCGGCCATCTTCGCAGCAGTCTCAGTCGCTTCCCGGATCTAATACGCAGGTAAATGGGCCGTTGACGGAGGCGGCCTCAATTTTGCTCAATGGCGCCCAGGCCCCCCAAATCGAGGAACCCACAACATTCGATCTCAACAGCCCAGAACAAGGTAGCGACGAAAGCACAAACCCTGCCGTTGTGGATGGGGCTGCAGATGCGTCACCCACAGACGCGCAACGAGAGCAGAAACTTATGGATCAGTCTGCCAAGTTCTTCGATCCGAAGAATGAGACGGCTTCAAAAATTCGAGAACAGGTTGCGCTGGAGACGCTCGACGAACTCATCGACTACCTTCTGCACCAAAACGGGTCGGTCGGTATTTTGGATGCCACAAACAGCACTCTTCACCGCCGACGACTCCTGGTCGACCGCATCAAGGAGCGGGAACCGAAGCTTGGTGTTCTATTTATCGAGAGCATTTGCAATGATGAAAGCGTGAGTCACCTACCAGTCATGTTATACGGAAATTGATTTCGCTACTGACACGCGGAATATTAGCTTCTGGAAGCGAATATGCGCCTCAAGCTCTCGGGTCCGGATTACAAGAACAAAGATCCTGTCAAGTCTTTGGAAGACTTCAAGGCTCGTGTCAAGGCTTATGAGAGCGCATATGAGCCAATTGGCGAATACGAAGAGAAGCATGATTTGCAGTACATCCAGGTAAATAACACACGACAACAACCGCCAAATGCCGTCTTCGTTTTATTTGTTGCTAATTTGTTTTGCGACAGATCATTGATGTTGGACGAAAGGTTGTCCACCATCGCCTCAGAGGTTTCTTGGCCAGCGGCATTGCGTCTTACCTCCCAACATTTAATCTCTCCCCCAGACAGATTTGGATTACTAGACACGGTCAGAGTTGGGACAATGTCGCTGGCAAGCTTGGTGGCAATTCTGATCTGACAGAACGTGGTCACTACTACGGCATGGCTCTCTACAACTTCATCACCTCGAAGCGGAAGGAGTGGGTGGTAGAGCAGGAAAATAAGATTGCCCGCGCTTCTTTTCCGCCACAGCCCGGCGACCACACGCCGCCGTATCCTGAGTTCAACCAAGACCTGGAAGAAAAAAACTTCTGCGTTTGGACGTCTATGCTCAAGCGGAGCGTCGAGACAGCCGAGTATTTTGAAGCCGACGACGACTACGACGTCAAGGCCTGGGAAATACTCAATGAACTGAATGCCGGCACATTCGAAGGCATGACATACGAGGAGATTGCGACAAAGCACCCTAACGAGTACGACAAGCGCCAGCATGACAAGCTGCAGTACATCTATCCGGGCGTCGGCGGAGAAGGCTACTTGCAGGTCATCAACCGGCTGCGCGACATGGTGCGAGAGATTGAACGCGTGACGGATCATGTCTTGATCATCAGCCACCGGTCTGTTTGCCGGGTGCTGATGGCCTATTTCATGGATCTGACGCGCCAGGACATTGCCGACCTGGACGTTCCTCTCGGAATGCTTTTTGCCATCCACCCCAAACCGTACGGCATCGAATTCCACGCCTACCGGTACAACGAGCCGCAGGGCTGGTTCGACGAGGTGCGGGACTACAAGCCGCAGAAAACGCAAGACCGGAACAATTGAATTCGAGCCTTGCCATGCGACGTCGGGCCAAACCCCGAAGACATGACCGGCCATCTGTCAAGGCGTGCGTTAACAATAATCGCACAACCACTGCTTTCACGACCGACCAGGGCTAGATTGCAAGCAAGCGACATGCCGGCAAACGCGATTTTCAAACGCCGTATTGCAACTTTTTATAGTTTTTTTTCTTCGTCTTTTGTTATCAAGCTTAAATGGGTTGCTTTATGGACACTTGAACATGGGGATATTTGGAGTTTACAGCCGTGGGCAATAGGCACGGACAGCATTGGCGTTTTAAAGAGGATCATGGGTCGGCATACGAAAGCAATCGACGGCGTTTGGCTTCAGGTCCATGGTGTTAATTTGTTTCTTGTCTTTTTCTATTCTTCATTCGGGGGTTTGGATCTTGGTTTGCCCGTGTATGGTTCTTTGTGGGACAGAATGTAGAGACACTGGTTGTTGTGGCCGCAACAATACAAGTAATTACGGAGTACACAGGAATACGAGTAAGCAGCCTGCCGCTTGTGACTAGCGCGCGGTGTTGAATGTCTCGTCGTGGATTGAAAATGATTATCAATTTCGCCCAATGCTTGGCGAATCTACCTGCTAAAAGTACAAATTCCTATGGCGCTGATGACGAGCAGCCGGCGGCGTCGAGGTAACAATCTAGTGGGTCTTGGCACCTTTGGAACAAGGCTCCAGCTCTAGACGCTAGTCCTGCTCGCCAAGGAGAGGGCAGAAAAAGTACGTATAAGCGCAGGCCTGGCTCGTCATTTTCCCTTTCTCAGGCCTCCCGCTTGCTCTGATCTGCGCCAGCTGTCTGGTTTCCTACTTTCTCTCGGACCGGGCTTGCATTCTACAGGCGCCGGAGTCCATATACGGACATTGCGAGACGGAACGGACACGGCTAATACGGCGGCATCCCTTGCCCAACTAACAGTTTTTCGACGCCCGACTTTGCTTTTGTTTACGCGTGGGCACGGTGGCGGCCGAACACACTGCCTCGACACGATGAGCAACGAGAAGCCACCTGCGAGCCCATCTACGCCGCAGGAAAGCGGCGTAGACGCACCCGCATCCGCATCTGCACCGGGCGCTGCAGGTTCAGGCCCAGCCAGCCGAACAACAACCAACAATGGCCGGTCGCGGCGCCGCGCCCAAAAGACGGGCCGCCGACGCAAGCCCCAGGAGTTTTTGATGCCGGACGGGCGCCGCGTGCTTGTGGCGCTCCCCGAAGATGTGGCAGCGCTACGCGACAAATACGCAGGCGTGATGCGCGAAGCCGACGGCGGCGAGGCCGGGATGCCGCAGGTGGAGGTGGTGGTGCACGGCTCGCCGGAGCACAGGCAGTTCCTGCAGGAGTCGCAAAACCACCAGCGGTCGCAGCGCGAAGCGCTCAAGGCCAAGTACGGCGCCGAGATCCTGGAAGAGTGGGACCGCATCACGTCCGACTTCAACCACGTGTCGTCCGAACTCGAAAAGCTGGCGGACCAGTCGGCCAGCCTGGGCCACAACTTCTCCAAGTTTGGGTACAGCGCGACGCTGCGGACGTTTGGCGGCGAGGCGGGCCACGGTGGCGGCCACGGCGGGAGTGGAGGGGCCAGCGGGAGCAGCAGCCGCCAGATGAGCCGGGTCAACTCGACCGCAAGCAGCGCCGCCAATAGCGACGACGGCGAAGACGACGACGACGACAGCAGCGGCGGGGACGGCGGCGGTGGCGGGGTGCCGTCGTGGCACGACCAGGGCAGCGGCTCGGCGATACAGCTGTTCAAGCGGCCGATGGTCAAGCAATACTTCCACCGGGGCCTGCTGTGGCGCGCGAGCGAGGAGACGTCGGTTCAGAGCTTTGAGCTGTTCTTCGACCTGCTGTACGTGGGCATCATCGCCGTCAACGGCGACCACGCGGCCGAGTCGGCCAACGGATTCGAGTTGCTGCGGTTCTTGGTGACGTTCTGCCTCAGCTGGAAGATCTGGACCGACGTGACGCAGCTGGTGAGCTGGTTTTCTACCAACGATGTCGTGCAGCGCGTGGAGATTCTGTTCCTGTTCGCATGCCTGCTGGCGGTCACGGTCAACATGGTGCAGACGTTCTACGGCTGGGGCGATTCAGGCGCCGGCGAAGAGGCGGCCGAGGCCGAGGCCGGGTCCGCGGGCGAGCTCAGCGACACGTACCCGGCGCTGGCGGCGTTCTACGTGACGGCGCGCCTGTTCATGGCGCTGTACTGCTTTGTGACGGGCCTGCTGGTGCCGCTGGTCAAGGGCACGATGTTCTGCCAGGCGGCGATCACGACGGTTGGCGCGGTGCTGTGGATCGCCAGCATCCACCTGGCGATGCCGGTGCGGTTGGCGTGCGTGTTCATCGCTCTGGCGTTTGACCTCTTCGGCGGCAGCATCGTGGTGGGCCTGTTCCGGTACTCCGTGAGCCACTCGCAGACCCGGCTTGGCAAGTTCCTCGTCAAACGCGTGTTTGACTTCTACCCGGCGATGAACATCGAGCACAAGGTCGAGCGCACAAACGCGTTCATCTCGCTGGTGCTGGGCTACTCCGTGGTCGGCGTGCTGTACCAGAACAGCCACGGTTACGGGCTCAACTCGTTCCTGGGCAAGGCCGTGCTGGGCCTCGTGCAGGCCTTCATTTTCAACTGGATCTACTTTGACATTGACGGCTCCAACATCCACGTACACGCCATCCGCCGCCGCGCCGAGTCCGCGTACATCTGGCAGTACGCGCACCTGCTGTTCACGCTCGCGTTCATCCTGTCGTCGGCCGCGCTGACGCGCCTTGTCGTGGCCACCGACTGCCTCAACTCGCCGCTCGACGCGCTCACGGAGACGTACCAGGAGCGCTCGTCGCCCGAGGTGTCGCTGGGCCTGCGGCTCTACTACAGCACGGGCCTCGGCGTCTCGCTGTTTGCGCTGACGCTCATAGCGCTGTGCCACCAGCACAAGATCCCGCCGACCGCGCGCCTGCCCAAGGCCGCGCGCATGGGCAACCGCCTGGCGGTGGCGGCCGTGTTCTGCGCCCTGCCGGCGGCGCAGTGGCTGACGTCGCTGCAGCTGGTTTCCATCGCGACGGGCCTGATCATGTGGGTCCTCATGGTCGAGATCTTTGGGCAGTCGTGCCGCGGCGACATGCTGTTCCAGACACGTGGGACCGGTCGGTACATGGCGCGGTGCAGCGAGAAGAGGCTCAAGCGCGCGCTGCAGGATGCGCAGCGGGAGAACGGCATCGGCGGCGAAGAGGGCAGCGAGCAGCCCAATATTGATGTCAACGTGCTCTCGGAGGGGCAGAAGCACGGGGCAATCTACATGGAATAAATTAGGAGGATGGATTTGAAAGAGAGAGAAGAGAGGGAAAGAAGGGGTGGGGGGGAGTGTTTACGAAAGATTGGTTGATATAATTTTTTATAGATTTATTCTAGAATGTCAAGAACAGTTCATAATATTACAGTGCAAGTTTACGCAAGTCAACCAAAATTAAGCCATTGCGTAATTACAAGTGCGACGTCCTGCTTCCCCCCCCCCCCCCCCCTCAGCTTGCGGCCGCTGCGATGACAGCAATCTGCTAGCTCCGGTCCACCTCCTTCTTGAGCATGCACAGGGCCGTCGTGACGGCCAGCACTACGACCATGTCACGGTCGGTCTGCTCTTCTGAGTCTAGGTTGTCGCCGGCACCGGCGGCTAGTTTTCTATCGACGCCTGCCTCCGCTGTCGCCGCCATCCACTCGGTCAGGTCGATATGCAACCGCCCGCCGTTGCCGGCCGAGCTGCTCGTGCTGCCGGGTGCGCGCAGGGCGGGGCTCCGAATCAGGCGCGCCACGGGCCGGCGGACCTCGAGGGGCCCGCCCAGGGAGGCCGGCGTGCCGGGGTTGTTCATGGACCCAAAGACCTGGACGACGCGGTCGAGCACGAGAAGGCTGTTGACGGCGTCTTTTGCACCGCCACGTGCGGCCGCCAGCTCGGCGCTGACCTCCTTCCGCTCGGCGCTGCTGGCGTAACGCCACTCGAAGGAGCCGAGGCGCGTGCGAAGCGTCTGGGCGCGGGACAGAATGGACTTGCTCTGGACCTCGAAGCTGTCCCAGGAAGGGCTTGCTGCTGCAGACGGCTCCACGACCTCGCCGCCGTGCGGGCCAAACAGGTGCACCCGAGGCGGGCGGCCGGGCCCCCAGCGGTAGATGGTCGCGCTCAGCGTGCGCAGCGCGTCGAACGGCGCGCTGCCACGTCGGTCGGTGGTGCGGCCGCCGTCGTAGAGCGACGAATACCCGACACCGGTCACGAGCGAGCAGGTGCCGGAACCGCGCGACTGGCGCAGCGAGATAAAGGCCGGCTGCTCGCTGCACTCGGAGCTGCTACCATTGACCGCGTATATGGAGATCGGCTCTGGGGCCAGCGGAAGGGGCGCCGAGAACGCACGCTTGCCGACGGTGTCGATCTGCAGCTGCAGCGTGGCGCGGAAGCCAGGTGACTGCTGGCTGCCGAGAAGGGGCCCGTAGAGGTCGTCGTAAGCGGGCGGCTCCTGGGTGCTGCTTTTGCTGTCGTCGCGGGAGCCGACGGTGGCGGTGTCGTCGAAGCTGCCGCGTGCTTCGGGCTTGCTGCCAAGAGCGCCGAGCTCGATGCCGGTCGACTGCTGGGCCGCGAAGCCGTCGGGCTGGGACTTGGACGACGCGGCCGAGCCGGCCCGCCCTTGGCGGCGGTGGAGACACGCGCGACCCGACGAGAAGTGCGGCTGACTGTCGCCGTCGGACGCTGTGGTGGTGATGGCGGGTGCTGGAGCGGCCGTCGCCATGGTGAGAACTGTTGTGAATAGAGTTGGTGTGTCCCGATGTGCCTACACGTGTCTGGATGCGTCTTGTGGCCTGTGTCTGCGGGGGTCGACGGCGTTCTTTATACACACCCGGGCCGCCGCCGACCAGGCAGTCGCGTCGTTCATGTGTCTGTCATTTGGCCATCGCCCGTTCGCCGGTGGCTCTCATTTCCGTCAAAATGCCTCCCAGCAGCCGTCAAGACGTCATGCCCGTTGCCTCCTAGCCGCTTCCAGCTACTTCGCAACGTTAATGCGGCGCCCCGTCGTTCAATCGCAAGCCCCCGATACGAAATACGGCCTCCAAAGGCTGTGAAGACACGACGGACCCCGCTGCAGCGCTGCGTTTTGCCCGTTGTAGACGCGCCGTCGCCTAGCGTGTGGTGTCTGCGCTGTAATTCCCGCCTGCTAAGCCCGCGATGAGCGCCCGGCCAGACTCAGCCTTGCGCTGGCGCCATGCGCTCTTTCCTCCCACCCCGCGAAACGTCCAAACGCGAGGAATACGACGTGCGGTTTGGGCGCTGGTGCACCCGCCAATGAGAGTGCTTGCCGGACGGGCCCTGTGGATCCCCAGGCAGGCGGGGGCTGTGTGCTTTCTTGGCGGCGGTCTTGTGGTGGAGGCGGGCACAGTGGGAACACGCAGCAGCTGCTGGCCGGTGGCGTTCAATTCCTCGCAGCTGGGGCCTTTTGGGGCCGGGCGAAAGAAAGGCGACACCAACGCTCCGATGCCAGGACAGGCCGGCCAGCATCGTGTCGCTCTCGTACTTCTCGTTCATTAATTATTTTATTTTATTGTATTTATTTTCCTCCCCGTGTCCTCTGCTCGTGTTGTCTTGTCCGCCCCCGACCGCATTGGCCCGCGCGGCATATTGCTGAAAATGGATTGATTAATTGATTATCAACAAAAGCCAAAAGCTCTGTCAGCGGCATCGTCCGGCGGCCTCGCGGCCACATGCGTATATTAAAACGTAGAGGATCACCGCATGGAGAACGCTGTCTGCTGTCTCGTGTGTGTGCCAGCGGGTATCGGTTTTCATTACAAGGTCGTACTATCAAAAGAAAAAAAGGCTCTCTGCGGGAATGTCCAATGCCCAGCCATCACGAATCAAAAAGGAACCGGAATACCACGGCTGCTCGCGCTCGGATCAGGCCTCTGCGCCCTATTTTGCCTCCTCGTCCACGCCACGTCCGTTCTCCTCCTCTCCGTGCCCGCCCTACTCCTTGCCAAACACCTCCCGGTCGCGGTCCAGCTCGGCCTCCACCCACATCGGCCACTTGTTGTAGGCAAGGTACTCGGGCTCGACCTGCCGGTTGAGGTGCTTGAGCCAGCGGATGATGCCCGGGTCCATGCTGCCGTCGGCGCCCTTGCTCTTGCCGGCCGGCCCACCGCTGTCGCTGTTCTCGCCCGCCGATAGGGCCACCGACACGTCGTCGGCCTTGGACGTGATGCGCGTCATGATCTGCTTCAGCGCGATCCAGTGCGACGCCAGCAGCACAAACACCTGCTTGTCGAGGTCGATCACCTGCCGGAACTGCTCGTGGGGGAGCTGCATCCACCAGGCGTAGTGGCGGGTCAAGGCCGAGTACGCTGCCGCTGGTCAGCCTCACGTGTGAATCAGAGCAGCCTGCGAGCTGCGAACAGCAGAGGCAAAGGGAGAAAGGGGCAGGGGGGGAGGAGGGGCTTACCGTCCATCGGCGAGACCAGCAGCGCCTCGGCCATCTCCACGACCAGCGCGTGGTACGCCTTGGCCACGTTGTCGCCGTCGCACAGCGGCGCCAGGTTCTGGACGGCCGCCAGCGCCGCCTCGCTCCACTGGCGGTCGATGCCCTCCATGGGCTCGATAACCGGGCGCAGCAGCTCCGTCCCCGCGTCGCCCAGCAGGTTGCGGAACATGATGCGCGCGCCCTTGAGGTACATCTGGATGGCCACCACGATGATGCCGCGGATAAACGTCATGAACTCGGCCATGCCGTCGTCGAGCGCCACCGACTGGAACGTCAGCGCAAAGCACGTCGCGATCAGCGCGTTGCCCTCCTCGAACATGGGCGTGCCGGGCGCGCTCGAGCCGCCGTGCATGTCCCAGGGCTCCGCCGAGCCCGAGCCCGACCGCGTGCGCTCGTTGGGCGGAGACGCCGAGCCCGAGCCGCCGCCGCCGCCGCCGCTGCCGTCGCCGACGGCTGCCTGCGTTGCGCATCCGTTCTGCTGTTGGTGCTGCTGCTGCACCCCGGCATTCGGCCACTTGGGCACGGCGGCCAGCGTGCGCTTGATGGCGCGGATCGCCTTGAGCCGGTGGTCCATGGCGGCCGTGACCAGGCTGGCGTCCTGCTGCATGAGGTCGGAGGCGGCCATGCCGAGCAGGGCGTGCATGAGGTAGTCGTGCTTGTTCCGTCAGCAGGGTCCAGGGCATTAGATGCGACGACATCAAAAGAGAGGCACTTACGCTGTGCGAAAGAGACGGGATCTCGTGCGTCCACAGCGACTCGTTGCCCAGCGGGTGGTGCGGGCTGCAGTGCAGCAGAAAGTGCTGGAAGAACCGCATGTCCTGCAGGCTGAACAGCGGGATCTGGTGCTGCGGCTGGTGGTTGACCAGCGGCGCCACGGAGTACTCGCACTGCAGGCCCGTCTTGATGCAGTGCCCGCAGGCCGGCCGCGTCTCCTGGCACTTGATGCGGCGGCGCTTGCAGTTGAAGCAGCCGCGCCGCGACTTGGTGTGGCCGCGGCGCTCGAGGCGTTTGTTGCTGTTGTTGTTGATGCTGTTGTTGTTGATGCTGTTGACGTTGATGCTGTTGCTAATGTTGTTGTTGCTGGCGAGGACGAGCGCGCTGTTTGGCGTGATGGCGGTCGACGTCGTCGCCGGCGTCGACGTCGTCGTCCTAGGCCGGAGGAAGACGGGGTCCGCCGCCGACGACGACGACAGCGTCCGGGACACTACAGACGCGGCCGTCGTCGTGGGCATGGGCGACATGCTGCCAGAGGTGGACATCCTCGCAGCCGCGTTCGTCGTGTTGGCGGCGCCCGGGGGGAGGATCGTCGTGGTTGAGGATGCCAGGTGGTACTGGCCGTACGGCGACGTGCCGGGTCCGATGACGACGGGCGCTGCCGCAGCGGCGTTTGTCGTGGCGGTGGCCATGACGCTTCCGGATGCCGAGCTGTCGTCCTCCGGCAGGTAGGCCATGTCGTCGTCTACGTCAAAGCCGTCGTCAGGACCATGATGGCGCCGTGCGCTCTGGTCTCGGGGTGGCTGGTTATGATGCTGCTGATGCTGTTGATGCTGCTGCGGCGGCGGCGCCAGTCCCACGCCGGGCCCGACGCTCATCACATCGCCGTGCGGCTGCAGAAACGCCCCATAAAAGTCAAATTCGGACGGCGCAAGCGCCGAGTCGCCGGCCTCCGGCTCGCCGAACATGAGGTTGCCGAAATCCATCCTACCGGCGATGACTCGGGGGAGGGAGAGACAGGGAGGCGCCAAACATTGAAGGGCGGCTGCAGGAGAAGATGGAAGAGAGAACGATGCAGAGATGCAAGAAACAAAAGGGCCAAAAATCGACGTTGTTGAGGAAAGAAAAAAGATGAGAGACCGCGCGCGGGAAAAACGGCGCCCCCTTCTGCGGTGGTCAACACTAGGGTGTAGCAGGCCCAGCTTCGATGCCCAGGCCCGTTGGTCTCCCCCGCCAACCCTGGACGTCTGGCGATCGCCTGTCGTGTGCCGTCCGCTGCCTCGCGCGTCGTTTTCCCTTTTCTTTTTCAACACAGCACAGCCTCTTCGAAAAGGGCGTGTGGTGTCGAGATGTGTTGTTCGCGTGTCGGCCGCTTTTCCTCCAAACACGACCGAGATGAGTCGCCCGGTGGCTGCTCAGCCTCGTCTAGTTTCTTCTGCTGGCTGTCTGATCTATGCTCTCTCTGCTCCTGTTGTTTCCGCTAAGCTTCCGCTGTCGATTCTCGCGCCCACCCTGGGGTCGCGTCCGTAAATCCAATGCTCGCAGCGCTGTCACGTGTGGCGCGTCGATCGCTGTAGGCCCGCGCTGCGCGACAGGTTGGGGGCAGCCAGGGACGAAATAGATACGGAGGAAGTCAGAGAAACGCGATCCGTCGAAGCGAGCGAAGCTGCCAAGCCTCCTAAATGCCCGTTAAAGGGGGGGGTGGTTGTCAGAAAGTGCACCAGAGGACAGTGCCAGCGCAAAGCGAGTGAATTAATAATGAGATATGTTCTTTTTCCTTCTCTCCTGTCTGAGCTTCACGTCTGGTCCCAGCCTCCATTTCTCCTTTTCCCCTAGGTGGCTATGCAGGCTGTGTTGCTTTTATCTTTTTTTATCTGCTTTCTGGCTTTCCTGCGCTGGCCCGCGTCGTGGGCCTGCTGTCTCTCTGGCCTGTCACCGGCTCGCAGCTCTGGCTCTGTCTGGACGTGCCAATTTCTTCAATGGCACAGCCACGCGAGCCGGGGGCGGAGGCGGGACAGGTATTGGCAGGCTGCTCAACATGCTGTTTAAGCTTATCACGGTTTCTGGGTCGCTGGTCGCAGCGTCTTACTCGGAGCAGAGAAAGTAGCGCAAGATTAGGGGCTGCTTGGCAGAAGGGAAGATGCTGGCACTGCGCGGGCTGATCGCCGGCTGGCGTTGAGGAGAGGCCGCAGGCGACAGGACAGAATACGGGTGCCTAACGTCTTGGACGGAGACATTTGCAGCGCAGAAACTGGGAAGTGCGGAGAAACAGGAGGAAAAGACAGGCAGGGACTCGAACGGAGACCCGCGAGGCGCCGTCGCGCACGTCACGCACGTCTCGAGGATCGCGGACACGCCGACGAGCAGCAATGGCGCGACCTGACCGTTGCGCTCTTGTTTCTTGGTCTCTCTCCGCCGTCGACGATCGTCACTCGCGCCGTTTGCCTCTTTTGCTCGTCTCGTACTCGTATATGCGGACCGTTGCTCTGCTCGGCTCGGTGCCTCGGCAGGGGCTAAATTAAGCCCATGCCCTTCTCTCCGCTGTATCGCATTTTTCTTGATTTGATTTGGTCCTCTGAACCGCGTCCGTGACGGCAACCTGGCCATTGGGTCTGCCCAGCAGTGCGGCAGCATGGCAGCGAGTCGCCGAGACGCAAAAGTCCGCGGAGAGTTAACCTCAGGAGCCATTGGTAGGTTTGACTCCGTCCAGCATCCAAGTTGCGCCCGCCAAGCAGCAGCACGGATGGACTCATGAGCCATGCCAGCAGTAATCACCCCGACTCGCCTGTCCGCACACCAACATCTGCTTCGGCAAGGGCGTTATTGTGGTATGGCTCTGGCCTTGTCGTCCCGTTAAGGTGTGGCCGCCGGCGCCGTTATGCTTGGCACTGGGCCCCTCCACAACGTCGTCGACCCCTGGCGTTCTGTCTGCCTCGCTAGGCGTTCTGGACTAGCTGATCCGGCAGATTCGTTTTCCCTTTTCTGTCGTAGACGACCAGGGTTTTTATTTTTATTTTTTTATTTTTTTGGGGGGGGGGGGTTTCCAACTTCTTCTTCTTCCTTTCTTTTTACTTTCTCGTCCCTCTTCCTTTTCTCCTTCGTCTTCTCCCCGTCTTCCTCCATCTCTTTAGCTCTGGCGAAATTTTCCTCTTTTTTTTCGTACTGCTTTCTTCTCTTTCGCTTTGCCGTCCTTTTTTGGAGCCTCCCCCCCCCCACCCCTTTGCTGCTGGCGATCTGTCTGTACATAAGGCTTGGCACCCAACGAGGGGCTGGCCACAGCGCAGAGATTGGACGATGGCTTCTGGCAAGAAAGGTCCGGCAGGCTGCAGGGGGAGGGGCGGCTGCCGATCCCCGGCGCCTCGTTTCTTTGTAGGTGCCATATCATGAGCCTTATAATAACGAACATGTGCTTCCGTGGTTCTCTTGCCCTCCTTCTTTTTCTCCTTCGTCTCTTTTTTATCTCATGGTCGCCTGGCTCATATTTCCCTGGCCAATAGCCTTTGCTTCAGAATGTTTCTATTATAAGGATCTGACAGAGGGCGGGAAGCAGGCACCAGAAGCACGTACTCCTTCACATATTTCGAAAGCCAGCTTTCGCTCAACCTCCCAGCCACTCCACCCCCCCCCCCCTTTCTTTCCGTCCCAGACCTGTTGCACAAGTCGTTGAGCGGGGCTGAGTCACCAGACAAGTCTGACAGGTATTCTTGCTTCGTATGAACTTAAAAAGTAGTGGTGATGGGAAATGAGACGGCTCAAACAAATTTGACACCAGGATTGGGCAAAGCTCGCTCTAACTGTCTTGAATATTGCATTGTAGGGTTTCTGGGGAACACCATGCCAAACCTCAGCAATAGTTACTACCCTTTTCATTCCACGCGCAGAAATTGGAAATGGAGAACCGGGGGGGACTTATCAAGAGCAAAGAAAGGGCAACCAGCTAGAGAAAAAAACGAACGCGTGAAGCAGTTGAGTTATGAAGCCAGTATGAATGGACACTTCGCAGCCACAAACAGGATATGCGATAGCTCGCCAGTCTTTTGGCATTAGCAGTTCCCGTGTTTAAGCATGCACACTCGTGTTGTTTTGCTTCTAAAAGGTATCATGATGTATGCAACCACGGATTCGAGAGCCACCAATCAGGGAGGAAGAAACGGCTCTTTTTTAATAAAAAAACAAGAAAAGTGAGTCTGGTTCAGGATAGGAAAAAAAGAGCTATCCCCATTTCTTCGCCTTCCTTGTTGCTTCTTCTTTTCTTCTTCCCCTCTCCTCTCCTCCCCCGTCGTCATCGTCATGTGTACAGGAGAGGCACAGAAGCGAATAAATGCGTGCATATTTCTGTGTTTTGTTTCTTCCCCCGCCGGGGTTCGTGTTGCTGTTGCACTTGCAGCTGCAGCTGGTGAGACGACAACTCACAGGGACGACAATAGCAAGGGTGAGTGTGCATCAGGTAAGATGTAAGATGCGCTTTCAATATAACGAGAGTTCGCAAAGCAGCGTAGACGAGAATGGGATGGTTTGCTGCAAACTGCAAAGCTGCAACCGCTTGCTAGAATAAAGGCATCTCGCTCTGCGTCTCACTTTATTTTCTCCACGTCGTCGTCCATTTTGTCGATGGCAATCTGTTGAAGATTCGTCAGCGGCATGATTGTCCAAGAAGGGATGTAAGGAAATAAAAAGAAATGAAACTCAAAGGCATACAAAATGCAGAAAAAGGAACGCCGTAGACGCGTTAAGAGCGAAGGGAGAAATGCGGACTGCGTTATAATGAGACAGTAGCGGAATATATCGACCAGAGAAGCAAAAAAGAAATCAAGTGCGTTTTCTCTCCATCCCTCTTCTTTAGCAGCGGAGATCGTGATGTCTTGGGCATACTATTCGCATAGGGACACCCCAAAATTGTTTCCCTTTTTCTATCCCTTTTTTCTCTGCTTGCACTTGTGCCAGCAGCAGGGCCTGCCATTTGTCCGTATACGTCGTAGATAATTCGTGACGTCTGCACTGCAGAATTGGCCTAGATCGTACCTTTCCGTTAATCCCCGTTCTTATAGATTGTTCCAACGCTGGAGAACGATGGTGTTAAGAGCTAACCGGGAGAATAATACAGACACCAAATTGCATGGAAACAAGAAGATTGTTTATTGGGCCACACGTCTGTCTCCCAAGCACGGCATACTATCGTGCATCGATCGGATATTGGGTTAGCAGACGTTGTTCTCGGCAAGGATCAGCCGTCTCGAGGAAATGGTGGCCAAATTTCGGTGATTTCCTCCGGGTCTCTTCATTCTTTTTGGCCGTCATGTTTTTTTGTTTTTTTTTTACTTCCTCGTGATTTCTAGAGACCCTGTATCGAGATTCGCTTGTGTTTTTCTGGAACATTTGTCGTTATCATGAGGTATGGGATCGGTAAGATAGCTCGCGCTTCTGAGCAAAGCTGGGGAAAGCGATGCAGATGGAATAAAGGAGGGGAAGGAAAGCAGGAAACTCAGAGAAACATAACAGGAGAACTAGGATAGCCACAAAGGCTCATAGAAATAAAGAAGGAAATTGTGTTGAACACACGAACACAAATAATAAAAGTCAGACTTGATGCCGTTGGAGAGAACGGAGACACAAAGCCACAGAGATAAGACAACGCTATTATTGTGCTCGACGGATTGAATTAACGGGTAATTCCCATGGTTTGGATTCTTGTTCGTTTCTTATTCAGGTTGGCTTGTTGTCCTCGCAAGTGTACGTGAATAGCTTGTTGTGCACGAAAGTTGAATCTCTTCGTATTCTCCTTTTTACGAGGCTTTGGATCTGTACCGTATCCGACGTGTGCTGTTTGTTATTTTGTCCACCACAGCTTGAAACAACTTGAAAAATATCAGATATTCGTATTATCGCTGCCTTTTCAATTAGATAGAGAGAGTCTCGGCTACTCTACTTCTGCAAGATAATGAGCGACGCGTTCTGGTGCAATATGTGTCGCCTAAACACGAGCTATGGGGTGATGATATTAATGTTTACTCGTATCATTTACTCGTACTTGTTTGTGCATTGCGTTCGATTCCTAAGATACCGTAAAATGGAATTAGGGACACACCTCTATTTGCCGCATCTTCTATTTTCGTAGCTGATCGTGTTTGTCGTATACTCGTACTGGCTGCGCATTCGGTTTGATCGTTGTAGTCTCTATAGTTGGAATGTCGAGATGGGGTCGAACGGAGATGAACTGCTCTCCCTGAGCTCTTGGTTCCCCACTTGCATACGCGGCACATACGGAGTACTCAAGTGTAATGGGAACTGTTACGAGTACACGAGTCTGTGAAGCATTACTCATTTCGTTATATATGGAAGCTCGCCGTCGATGACTGCGCCATTGTACTCATACCTGAAAACACAAATCAAGAGGGAAGCAGGAAGAGGGGGATGCGGGCATAAGCAGGGATGCAGAAAGTGAGATCCGGATTTTTACTCGTAATAGTTGTACTATGTACATACGAGATCCTGGGTTTCTTGGTACGGAGTAGACCTTGAAATCGAGACATTTCTCCCGAAGATGTGCATTAGTTTTGGAAAGAGGCCCCATATATGCATGCTCCCAGCGTTTCCAGCTGTACAAGCTGTTGGGTTTGTTTTAAAATACATCAGTAAAGACAGCTATAGGAAAAAGGAAGGCAATCCAAAGCAAAAACGGCTTTCAAAGAGGCTCTACGCAAACGGCCAAGAATAAACCAAAACAAAGCTACGGTATGATGCTCCGTAAATACCGAAAGTCTTTGTATGTGAAAGAAACAATACTCGGTACGACGTAAACTGTACATAGTACGACGTAAGATACGAGGTGTTGCAAGGGTGGGCTCGACGGTTCGATGCTGCAAGGCAGTAAACAAGTTTTGTCCAAGAAAGATGGAGCCGCGTTGGCAGTGTTGCTCTGGCCTGGACTGGCCTGGACTGGATTTGCGCTGATGGGACGGATGATGATCGTTCTTGGATCCATCAAAAGGCCAAGCTTTTTCGCATCGTGCCCACCGGGACATGGATGGAACAAGGAAGGGAGGCAGAATACAGGAAAGACCAAGAGGGGAAAACAACATGGAATGGTGAAAGATAGGGGAGGTGCCCACTCGCCGGCACCCAGCAAGGGAACTCGGCCAAGAGAAGAAAAAAGGGACAGGGTTAAAAGAGGAGAGGACAAAAAAGGACCAGGACTGTGAACCCGTTGCAACGGAATGGCAATTTCGCTTGTGGTTTCAAGGCGAAAATCACCACCCAGCACAGGGGGGAAGGAGATCGAGCTTGGTGCGGTATAGCGCTCGGAGTGGAGGAGATCGATAGACAGGAATCAACAGAAATCAGCAGAAGACGCCCTGGCCGCGCATCCGCGTAAGAAACTAACGAGGCCCGCCCAGGGGTGCATGTGCAGGGGGTGTCTCAGAAGACGAGCTGGGCAGCACGACACGAGTATGAGAAGAGAGGCAGAAAAAAAACCCCGAGAGGACAAGAGGAGAGCCCACAAAGCCCAAGCCCAAAAAGGGGCGTGCGTAAGGGATACATAGTAGAGCAAGGCAAGGATGCGGTCGAGGTTGGCCAACCAGGAGCCAGAAAAGGGGTAAGAGAGAGCAAGGGGCTGGAGCAGGGAGCTGCCAGGAACCACCAGGAACCACCAGGAACAGGGACCAGATGGCATGCAGGCGGCTTACGTACTCGTGCAAGTACACCTAAGGACCAAAAAGGATGCAAGAAAAAGGTGGCTCTCTCTCGAGTCTGACAGCAGCTCTCGTATCAGCCAACCACCCGAGCATTCTCGTTCACCTCGACAGGCGCTGAACGGCGGTGCGGCCAGCCAAGGCCCGCCTTGCCAACGCCAAGGAAGGCAAGACAGAGAACAAGAAAAAGGACAAAAAAAATGTTCCGCGAGCCTGGACACGTTTCCCTGCTGCCGGTGTTCTTTTTTGGTCCACCGGCCTCGTATCCGCACGCCGCACGGTTGTTTTGGGCTCACCCACGAGTAGAGAGCGGGCCAAACCCACTGGCATGCAGAAGAGCAAACGACGGGCTTCGCCACCTTTTCTTCTTTTTTTCCTTTCTTTTTCAAGGTGCTGCATCCGCCTGAGAGGGTCTCGACCGGCAAGCCTGAGAATGTCCTCGAGGACGTCTGCAAGTACAAGTACTCGTACGGAGTAAGATACGAAAGGTGCCCAGGCAAAGAGCCCAAGAACCCCTGGTATCACGCCAGCACGACCGGGCCAAGACCCCAGCCAAGGCCGGACGACCCGCCACCTGGCGCAGAAGCAGGAAAATTCTCCCTCTTGTCCTGTTTACCGTCTTTGGTGCTGTCCGGAGTAATTACACAGTATGGGCATCGCCCGGTGAGGCAAGAGAAGCATGCTCGTTCGTACGGAGGACTCGTCGGAGAGGCTGTGCAAGCTGCCTCTTCGCTCGTAAGATTGCCTCCACGAATGCCACCAGCCCGAAGAGACAAACATATCGTCAGCCCAAGCCGGCTGTCCCACCGACCACAGTAACAAGATGAGGTTGACGACGACAAGAGCTGCGACGAAGACCGCAACGTACGCAGCACGCCGAGCACAATTTACTGCGAGAGACCTGCCCCACAAGGCAGTGTTGATATGGCCAAGAGTGCTGACGCAACCTCATGGCATCTGCTTGGCAGGTATCTTGCTGTCGTTGCCCTCATTTCTTTTTGCTGCTGTCCGTTCTGGCGCCAGGTGCCCTGGCCTGGCCGGGCCGTCAGCCAGTGCGACACCTCATGCCTGGTTCTCCGTGCTCCGTGGTTATTTGCGCACCTGGCCCTGGCTCCCGCTCGGCCAGGACTGGCGAGGGGATAAATAATACTCGAGGGCATGAACTGGCTGGCCATTCGGTCCATTGGCTGGGTGTTTCGTCCGAAGAAGACGTGAAGCAGGGGCGGGAAATAAGGGAAAAGGAGTGAAACGAACACAGAACAAAGACGAAAACAAAGAAAGCAGGACACGCCGTAGAGGGATAGAACGACAGATACGAAGTAATTACCCCAAAGATACATCCGGCCAGCGCCAAACGAAGCACGGCAGCGTGCGCCCGCGACCAATCGATGAGGTACCGCCCATCTCACCTGCGATACGCCGTAGAGAAGAAGCCAAGAGAAACCGCGCGCGGCATTTTCCATTTTCCATTTTCCATTTTCTATTTTCCATGTCCCATCTCGTTCGCCTCTGTTGGTGTTTTAGGCCGTGGTCCACAGCCGTAGTCTAGGCCTACGACACCGTTTGCTTGTGATTCGTCTGGTCCCACCCTACAGACAAACCAAGAGGACCAAAGAACCCACGAGAGCCATGTGCAGAGACGAGAGACGTGGCCCACGGCAGAGGCGTTCTAGAGGCTTGGCAGCATGCACGTACTTTACCAGAGAGACGTACGACGTCCTCCAGAGAAGGACGACAGCCAGCTCAGCGGAGCCAGCTCAGGCTAGCCAGCGCAGCGTTGTTTTCCAGGTCGTTTCCCTTTTCGTTCGCGGCGCGGTGGTTGGCGCTTTGGCTGGGGTGCGGGTCGCCCCTGAAACACCGAGAAACGCGCGCTAGTGAGGAATCGGCCAAAATAGGCAAAGAAAAAGGGCCAGGGGGACGGTACGAGAACGGAGTAGGTAAGATGCAGACAGTTACGGAGTAAGATACAAGGTCGGCAGCCACCGACGGCGCACCGCACGCGTACCTGCCTGGCCAGACTCCGACGTTGGGCAACCGCGCACTACGAGAACAAGAATACCAGCGCAGGGGTACGCTACGCCAGACTGCCCAGACTGCGCTACAGCGAGACGATGCCCCGATAGCGCGCAGCTTCGCAACACGCTACTCCGTACGTCGTCGACAGCGCAACATTCCGAGCGGGCTTCGCGGCGGGTCGTGGACGTGGTGGCGCGCAGGGGCTCCAGTCCAATCGCAGCGGATTTCTGGCATGCGGAGACGAGAGAGAAAAAAGAGAAAGAAAAAAAAAACCACAAAAAAGTGGATGCCCAGTGACAGGAGGTAAAGCGAGGAAAAAGACAGCACCGGCGACTGAAGGGGGGGGAGGGGGCTGCCGGGGCCTGTTGGGAGCAGTCGGGGCCAGTGGCGCAGGAGCCAGACCGCCAGAGAGCCACAGAGCGAAAAACGGCGGGCAGAAAAAAAAAGGGACGAACCTGAAAGAGCCAACGGCGGTGCGCGACCTGCACAAAAGGGAAACAAACGGCCGACCAGTCCCCACATGCGCGCCCCACTTCTCCCGTCGTACCTGGATCGCTCTTTCCCCTTTCCCCTGGCGCTATTTACTCCGTACCTGGCGATACACACTGCACACCCACCACGCACACGCACGCACACGCACGCACACACACTCACAGCCCAGCACTGCTGCCATGTAGGATCCCCTGGCCCAATTAACCGGGGCAAGTGGGTGGCATCGCGGCCAGAAGACGACGGAGGAGCAGAGCCGGTTGTAGATGCAGAAATGGTAGCCAGATACCACGGGAGCCCACGCAATCTCACCCTGTGGCTAGGTACCGCGGCCCTGCTCCACTCCCGCCCACTTGCCTCTTCCTGTCGTAAGACACAACCACCTCCCTTGCTGTGCCCTCCCTTTCCAGTGTGCGTGTTTGTCTCTGGGCTCCTTCCTCGCTCGGCCTCGTCCTCACTTTTCCTCGCCCTCTGTTTTCGCTCGTTTCCTCTCTTGTTTTCTTCCTCTTCTTTTTTCCCTTTTTCCCTCACCCTTCCACAGTCCTTCTTTTCTTCTTATCCTGGTTTCGCAAGCCGTTCCACTCTCTTTTCTTAAAACCTCTTCTGGTCCTCGACCTTGCCTTCTTCCCCCCCTTCTCTTTCCCCCCCTTCCCACTCTTTTCTTCGCTGTGTCTCCAGGCCAGTTCGTTGCCAGCATATAACACGCTCTTTTCTCTCGGAGATCACGACGTCGACAAGCACCAAGCACGCATCACTCTTTCTGCGTCTTTGATAGACTGCGTCTCTCTGCTCCATTCCTTTTGCATATTGTCAACGACCGGTTCACCCTGACATCCTCTGTTCCTCGCTTTCTCAATTTCTCTACAGCATCCTCAACGATAGAGATCAGGATCAAGGCAACTGTCATTGTTTCGACTGACTTCGACTCTGCTTCATTGTTTCGACGACTCAACTTATTTGTGTGGTCCATACGCTCCCTGCAACAACAAAGAACCGCCCGGAAACAAAGCCGGCAAAACGCCCTTCAACTTGTATCTAAAAGGATCTGCCTCGAAGCCTCGCATTTTGCTGCTTCGACGTTATTTCGAGTCCAAAACACCAGATCTATTTTGGCCGCATCTCAAATTTAAAACAAAATGTTCAGCAGCAAGCTCGTGGCCCTCGTGGCCGCTCTCCTCGCCGAGCAGGCCGTCGCCCTGAACGCCCACCGCCACGCCCACAACCAGTTCCACGCCAAGAAGGACGTAGTCTACGTCAACGACGTCGTGACGGTCACCGACTGGACCATTGTAACTGTCTACGACGACGGCGCGCCGGCCCAGACCACCGCACCAAAGGCTATCTACAAGGGTGCTGATCACACCGAGCACTACTCATCGGCCTCGTCGTCCGCTAACAGCACGTCGTCGTCTCTGTCGTCGTCGTCTTTCTCGTCGTCGTCGTCGTCTGTCTTGTCGTCGTCCTCGTCTTTCTCGTCCTCGTCCTCGTTGCCCTCGTCGTCTTCGTCGTTCTCGACGTCTTCGACCGTCGCGCCGACTACACTGGCCACCTCGACCAAGCCGGCAGTCGTCTCTAGCTCTACTACGAGCTCGTCCTCTTCAACGGCCCAAGTTCAGGCTGCCCAGGCTCAGATTGTCACTACATCTGCCGCCGCCGCCGCCGTCGCAACTACCTCATCTTCGGCGGCCGCCGTTGTTACGACTGCCACCTCTTCTTCCTCCAGCAGCTCTAAGCGTGGCCTGGCTTACAACTCCGGCAGTCTTCTGTCCCCCTTCCTGGACACTGGCAGCAAGTGCTCGTGGTCCTACAACTGGGGCCAGGTTGCCGATTCAGCTGCCCCGACAGACGTCGAGTTCGTGCCTATGCTCTGGGGCCCTACATTTGCCGATGGCTGGGCTGCCAACGCCGAGAGCGCCATTGCCAACGGTGTCACCAACTTCCTCAGCTTCAACGAGTGCGACAACGCTGGTCAGTGCAATCTGGATGCCGCCAGCGCTGCTGCTGCTCATATTGAATACTTGAACCCCTACTCGGACAGTGTCCGCATCGGCACGCCTGCCATCACCAACAGCAACTCTGCTGGTGAGGGTGTGGAATGGCTTGCGAACTTTATCACTGCCTGCAACGGCGAGTGTGCTTACGACTTCTGTGCGGCTCACTGGTATAACGGCCCGGACACGTCCGATTTCTTGAGCCACCTGACGTCCGTTTACGAGACATGTGGCAAGCCCATCTGGATCACCGAGTTTGCCCCAACTGGCAGCGACGACGAGATCAACACTTTCCTCGAGACCGTCCTCGACGCGCTGGACAACAACTCGGACTACTCGTTTGTCGAGCGCTACTCCTACTTCATGGTTGCCACTGGCTCCTTGCTGTCGTCGACTACGTCTCTGAGCACGTATGGCGACACCTATGCCTACAACTAAATCAAACCCCAGCTCAAGACCAAAATCAACCAAGCACATGCAAAAGCAAAAAAGGGTTCCGGCATAGACAGGCGCAGGTCGACAGGCAATGCCCTGGGAATGAGAACCATTTGATACCCTCCCTTACTTTCATTCGTTGTATTCAAACTTAGGGAACTGGATCTTCAACGTTTCATTTGTCTTTCTCTCAATTTTTATCTACACTTCACTTCTATGTTCACGCCTCTTTTTGTCTCCGTCATCTAGCAAGGTCAACTTGAGATATTGAACCTCTTTTAGCCTTCTTCACCCTTTTTCAATTCTCCTGTATATATTTTTGAACAACATCGGTTGATTGAAGATACTTCTTATCTACGTCACCATTTTTTTTACTTCTTTCTTCTGCATGGGCTCGTGGTTCACAACGGCATACCTGTATGGTACACAGAAAAGGGGTATAGGGTCATGGACGAAATAAAATATCATGAAAAAAAAACCAAGCTTGCAATTTTTATATGTATATTGTAGCCAAGTGAAGTCCAGCTTTTTCGTATGGGTTCCATTTATTAAGGTTATCGCGGCATAATGCAATCGGCAGACGGGAGTGCTTAGGATGCGTCGATCCTGGATTTCGAGCAAGTGTACAGATTATAGCGAGGACTTTGACTGCCGTCGCTGCCGTCGTCTTTTCCGCTCTGCTGAAACAAGGATGAAAACGTCTAACGGGGCCGCAATGGGAAGAAATGGCTGCCAGCCCTTGGTTGGAACGTTTATCTTTGTTCCGTTTGCCAACTTTGATATTTTTTTGTTTTAATTTCTCTGCAGCTAAACGCAAGTATAGAAATATGCGCCTATCTGTGTTGGAAACAAAGAAGATGGGCAGGCGCCGAATGGCCGATATAGCACTGCTGCACATACAAAGAAGTCCTAAAGGGGTGATTTGCGCTGCTTTAGTCCCTTCCAATATGTCGTGACCTTGCTAGATTGGCAAAATTCGTCGACACTTTTGTATCCTGCCCATTTTCTTCCAATGCGGCTCATAGCCAATCCCTGCTAAAGATATCCGTGCATAGTTCAGGCGAAAAAATTATACAAAAGGCAACTTCACGTTCTCTGCCGACGATGACCCATTACACGTCCTGAATACGCTGCCGGAAACCAGCCACTGCGGCCTCCCAGGCTGCGTGCCCTTGTGGATCCAGTGCCCACACCGCTACCTGGTCCATCCCGGCCAAATCCGCCGCCATGTGCTCGGGGGAAGTCGTACCGTCTAGTATAACCACGGGACAGGGGCTCACACTACTGCCATCTGTCTGATGTAGCTGCTCTTCCCCGCCTAGGCCCAGAGCTACAAGTCCGTAGAGAGCCACCTCCGGGGACACTTGCGCTCCTGCAGCCACGGCCCGCACGCTCGACGAGCGCAGCAGATCCGGATTTGCCGTCAGCGTCCAGAACGACTGGTACACGATGCGGCGATCTGGGTGTGCGCAGAACCGGCGGAGGACAACGTCATGCGGGTCGTTGGTGTGGCGGTGGCGGTGAAACCGGTTCTGGACCACCACGGGCACGAGGTCTGGGGCGATTGGGCTCGCTACCGTCGCCTTCCCTTTAGGAGACAACTCGTCCGCCACGGCAAGCGCCTCCTGCAAGTCCTCTAGGTCCACGTTGCTGATGCCGACGCTGCGGATCCGGTCGGGCACAAACGCCTGCAGAGCAGTCCACACGGCCACAGTATCCTCCCGCCGGGACAGCGGCGAGTGCAGCACAAGGCAGTCCAGGTACGGCGGCTCGTCTTCTCCGCTTCCCGCCCGGCTCCGAAAAGTAAAGTGTTTCAAGGAAGACTCCACGGACGCTCGCACCTGCTCGGCGATGGGTGCGGCCGGGTCGTAGGGCGGCGCGTTCGGCCCCTCCAGGTCTTGGCCGCTCGGTGGCGTGAACTTGGTCTGGATGTACAGGTCACTGCGTGACACGACTACACCGTCTGCCAGAGCGCGCCGCACACCCTCGGCTACGAGGTCCTCGCGGTAGTGGCGCGGTTGGGCTGCCGTGTCGATGGCACGGAACCCGGCCTGCAGCGCCTGGTACACCAGGTCAGCGGTGCGCTCGCGCTTCCAGGCGGTGCCGTAGACGAGACGGGGGATGCGCGTACGGCCGCCACGGGTCGTAACGTAACTAGCCATGAGGGGTGAGGCGCGTGGGGAAAGGTGACTGTGAGCGTGGGCGGACGACCCGAATCTGGGGAAATGAAGCACAGCAAGGCTGTAGGAAGCTCTCCGGTGAGCTAGGACTCGTTTTGGTGTGGCTGAGGCGGAAGGCTTGGGCTTCGTTGATTCGTTACTGCGACTTGCCTCAGCACGTGAGGAACAGCTGCCGTCGGGACCACTCCGTGTTCGGTGGCTACTTCCGAACTGAGACGCAGATGGAGACGCAACCAGGCCGCAGTCCTACGTAGTTTCCCTTAGCTTTGCTAACGTTGTCGGAACTCGCATCCGCATGGTGAGCTGCCGATTTGTAGCAGCTGCTAGCGCGGGTGATGTCAGTGTTCATGGTCCACCTTTTCCGAGCTATCGCGGGGCATGTAACGTGTGTGTCCAGAATATACTCGCACGCGGCAAGAGGAGCCGCCGGCGATAATAGAGCAAGAGCGGAAAGAGGGACCGGGTCGGCAATACTGCGGAAGCTCCAGTTTGGGAAACTGCGCAATTTGGCTGCGGACAAGCCCTTTTCATGGTCTGGGCCATTGTCCTCGACAGTGATTTTGCATTCGTTTTGAACCCCCCTCTTCGTCTGAAGATAGTCGGCCGTGTCTCGCCGTGTTTCCTCCCTCTATCACGACTAATTGTTGCATCAAAGCTACCAAACTTACACGGCATCCTCAAGAGACAATATCGCACAGAAGCAGAAGGCACGGCATACCGGAACAGGAAGCTACGACGCACCCATCATCATGGCACCGTACACACTGAAGTGGGGCATTCTGGCCACGGGCGGCATCGCCCAAAGTGAGTATCACGCCCCCGGCAGCGGCCTCCTCTGTGCGCTTGAGACTGTTTGCCTGTGAACGAGCAGCTAACCCAGCCGCCAGCTTTCTCCAAGGACCTGCTCGCCGACCCTGCGGCCCGCGATGTCCATGATGTCCGTCATGAGGTCGTGGCCGCGGCGTCGTCGTCGTCCCAGAAGCGTGCCGAGGAGTTCCTCAAGGAGGTCGGCGCAGGCGCTGGCGCCAAGGCCTACGGGTCGTATGCCGAGCTCGTCGTCGACCCCAACGTCGACATCATCTACGTGGCGACCCCGCACAGCCACCACTTCCAGAACGTCATGCTGGCCCTCGAGGTCGGCAACAAGCACGTGCTCTGCGAGAAGGCGTTCACGGTGACGGCCGCGCAGGCGCGCAAGCTAGTCGAGACGGCGCGCGCCAAGAATCTATTTCTCATGGAGGCCGTGTGGACGCGCTACTTCCCGCTCAGCGTCCAGGTCCGCGATCTCGTGCAGTCGGGTGCCATCGGCACCGTGTACCGCGTCGTGGCCGACAACTCGTTGAACAAGAACACCGACGACAGTGCCACGGCCCACATCGACTTTGACGACAGCAACCGGATGGTCAACCCGGACCTGGCCGGCGGCGCCCTGCTGGACCTGGGCATCTACTCGCTGACCTGGCTCTTCCAGATCCTGTACCACCTGCAGCCCGAGGCTGAGAAGGAGGTGCCCAAGGTCGTGGCCGCCATCAACAAGTACGACCGCACGGGCGCCGACGAGTCCACAACTGTCGTTCTGCAGTTTCCCCAGCACCGCAGCCAGGGCATCGGCATGACATCGCTGCGCGTCGGCACGGGCGTGGGCTCCGCCCAGAAGAGCGTGCCTGCCATCCTGATCCAGGGCTCGGGCGGCGAGATCCAAGTCATGGGGCCGGCCTTCCAGCCGCTACAGTACCGGGTAATCAAGCTGTCCGACACGAGCGGGGATGAGGTCAAATGGATCGATGTTCCCATTCCCCGCGACACGCGGGAGGGCGCCACCTGGGACGGCCACGGCATGTTCTGGGAGGCCGACGAGGCTGCTAGGTGCTTGCGGGACGGCAAGAAAGAGAGCGCCACTATACCGCTGGCGGAGAGCATTGTGATCATGGAGACGATGGATGAGGCCCTGCGGCAAGGTGGCATCGTGTATCCAGAGCTGATCACGACGGACGTTTACGACAAGAACAGCCCGCTCAACACTGGCAAAGCTTAAGCGAGATGGTAAAGCGAAAATGAAAGCCGAGCAAGAGAGGGGTGTGCCTAGGGGGTCTTCGAGGTTACCAGAAACAAGCCGCAGATGTGACATCTCATATTTGACAAATACATAAACAGTGTGAATGCCCAAGGAAATGAAGTGGAACTTCAAAGATGTAGTGCTGCCGTCAGACAATTATCGTGGTCTAGAAAAAATAGGCGGTGTGAGGAAAGCTTTGCCCAGTAACAATATGTTTCTTTTAGAACTAGGAAAATATAAACAAAGCATGGGTCTCTGACACGGACGTATTGCCTTTAAAAAAAAGTGACGACGAGTTTTGCCAAAGAGCCACCCCTTGCAATGGAAAGGATGCCAATTCTTTTCCCCCCATTACCGAAAAATTCGCAAACCGACAATGGGAGAAATAAGACGGGGTGGACAAAGTATAGTAGCACACGCGAAACACGACCGCGAAAGGCATGAGCTTGGGTGTTGCGTCAGTATGTCATGCATGGAACCTGTCCTGCTCACCCACGAATCGAGAGGAAAAGGTTAAATAGAAGATGCGGGAACAATGGCCTCAAAAGTATAAAACGCATTTGATAATAGGCGGCGGTTCCGAACTTGTGCCCTTTCCGTTCCCGTTTTCCGCGGCCACAACCACAAACCAAGCGTTTCTGGTCTCCTCTCTGTCCAAAAGAGGAGATAATATCGAAACGCGAAGGATTTCCGAAAGAGTCTAGAGCAGTTATAAGAGGCGCGGCTCCGGGAGGAAGCGCACCGTTCCACGCCCCGAACCAGTTTTTTGCTTTGTTTTTTCTTCCATAACGACTGAGTGGGCCCGCCAGAACGCCAAGCCGGGGTAAAAGGGTTATGGCCAAGGAGGCATTAAAAACGTGTAAAAGGAAAAGGGGGAAAGGGAAGTAAAAAAAGAAGAAAGAAGAAAGAAGAAAGAAGAAAGAAGGACGGAAAAGCAAAGACCAGCATTCTTGCATCTTGAGCATCTTGAGCATCTTTCTCTTGGCGTCCGTTTTTGTCACCGGTGTCGACAGAAGAAGGGCTCCCGCTGGCCTACCTCGAAACTGCTTTTCAACCAAAATGGAGATCAGGGGAGCCTTCAAGCATCCTCAAAGCCAGTTTTGTTTGCCTTCCTTTCTCTCACCCACCCCTCGTATAATCTCTTTATCTTTACTCGGATTCGTGGTACAGCCCACGTCAGAGTCCACGCCACGATAAGACACATTCGGATTTCAAGAAACGCTGTCCTTGCACCGGGCGCAATGTGTTGTTGCACAGGGAGGGTGGAATGTATGCTGTTCGGTTTGGCGCAGAGCCTGGTCGACGAAACGGGGGCAGTTGCAAAAGCGGGAGCGGATCGGGGCCCACTTTTCTCGCCAAGGCGCCTGGAATTTTTTGGAGATGGCCCCGTTTCTCACAAAACATGACGAACGACATGTGCGCCAACGCTGCCCAGGAACGAAAAATATCATCGTCCTGCCGCATCAAATGTTCCTGAAGATTGCCCCATGTTGGGCATTTTGACTTACGATAAAACATTTTCGGAGTTTCGGTAGCCTCCCGTTTTTGGTTGTCAGCCGGTCTTCTCTTTGCCCCGTTGTATTGCGCATGACGACGATCGCATTGCATAACAGGAAGCATTGACAAAAAAACAGCACGAGCACGGGGCAAGGCCAGGTGGGCAAAGCCTGCTTTGCATTTTCTCTCTCATCGTCAGAGAAGAAGCGTGGTTGACCAGGCGCCATCGGGCATACAGCAGCAGCAAACACGGCCGGGGGAGGACTGACAAGTCCGAGTTTCTCAGAACGGAGATCCCGACATGCAGCCAGACGAGGCAAACACAGCCGACGGCCGGCCGCAGAACCGGGCCCAAATCCGCGATGATGTTCACGGCGAGGACCAGGGCCAGGACCAGGCTCAGGACCGGGATGGCCAGAGCGGCCGGTCCGGCGACGCCTCCACCTACGAACAAACACACGTCCACGCCGTCTACGACGCCATCGCGGACCATTTCTCGGCCACCCGCTACGCCCCCTGGCCGCTGGTCGCTCAGTTTCTTGAGGCACAGCCGGCTGGCTCCATCGGTCTCGATGTAGGGTGCGGAAACGGTAAATATCTGAGCGGGCACACAGGCGGAGACAGCTCTTCTAAGCTCTTTGTCCTCGGCAGCGACAGAAGCGCCGCCTTAGCGAAGCTGGCCTACACGAAACATGCGCAGCGGCGGACGGGTGCCGACGTTCTGCTGGCTGACTCATTAGCGCTGCCTTTTCGCGACGGGTGTGCGGATTTCATCATATGTATTGCCGTGGTGCACCACCTGTCAACGCGGGAGCGGCGGCAAGCTGCCGTGGAAGAACTGCTGCGGTGTGTGCGCCCAACAACGCGGCGGCAGCAGCAGCAAGGGGCTAAGACAGAGAGGCATGACGCAGAATTCAACGAACCGAATGCAGACAAGTCACCCGCCAACTCACCACCACCTCCAGCGGGCTCTTCCTCGCTGTCGGCTGGCCGCATCCTCCTATATGTATGGGCTCTAGAGCAGGCGTCAAGCCGACGAGGCTGGGCGGCCGGCGGTGAGCAGGACTTGCTGGTGCCGTGGGTGAAGACGATGAAGGACAGGAACAAAGACAAGGGCAAAGACAGGAAAGCACGAGCCGATGAGACCCAGAGCACGACACAACCACACCGACAATCACAACCACAACTGCAGCCACAGGCCCAACAACCCCGCGTGCCACCGACTTTCCACCGCTACTATCACTTGTACCGGGAAGGCGAGCTGAAAGAAGACGTGGCAGCCGCAGGGGGCCGCGTGGTAGCGAGCGGGTACGAGAGAGACAACTGGTGGGTGGTGGCCGATCCATTGTGAGATACGTAGTAGGTTGGTTCGTGGTTATGGGGGGACGGGGGGGACAAAGGGGCAGGATACCCGGCGAAAGTAGTACGAAGAGAGGGGGGTTGCTGTGTCCTTGCGCTTTTTTTTTTCACCGACATTTGGGCTATGAGAATTACCGTTGCTGCTGTTGATTTCGAAGGAGCAACTAAAAGAAGGCGTTGGCACTTGTTATTTCCCATGTTCGAGAAAAGCATCACCACACGCCAGCAAACTTTAAAAGGAGTTTTCTATCTTCTTCCACCGCCCACCCCTTTTTGTCCCTTGCTTGGACTGGCGTACAGCCTAGTTGTAAGAACCACCTTCGTACTCTCTCCTTGCGCACCTCGCCCTGTTTATATCCCCTATGAACTGCCATCCTATAGCTTCAATTTGTTGTTCGTATCAACGCCATTACAGGAAGAAAATATAAACCCAGGGGATGAAAAGGGCCGGAAACTGGGAAGAAAAAAGCAAGTAGACGCGTCAGTTCAGAAAAACACCCTTGCACATAAGAACTGTGATATAACCTCCAGAAGAGGTCTCATTTCTGTTTTATTTTTATTTTTTATTTTTTACCTTATCTTACTTTTTTTTCTTCTTCTTTTGTGGGCTATTTTCGAGCTGGTCTGGGTTCCCCTTTCGGCTTGCTTCTTATTCTTTTCCTTCCGTCATTTGCTCTAAAATAACGGGAAATGTTGGTTACGGATAGCTTTGCTTGGTCGAGGGCCGTCAAGCCACACAGAGGGGTAGACAAGGTGAGGCCAAGTTTTGTTTTTTAGAATGAGTAAAATCTTTTCTTTTCTATCACATACAGACAAATAGGACACAATCGCGAGTAGACGGACAATACAAGAAACGATAAAAACACGATGAGAGTTGTAACATGAATGAACGTGAAAAATAGGCGTGAATAGAAACATGGAAATCGCCCCGAGACCCTAGATCATAAAACAACACAATAGAAGGGTAACCCAAACAAGATAGAGAAACAGAAGATTGCCCCAGAAACCAAATATCGCTCCAGACCCAATGCATAGGCAGCTCTCCTCTCAAAAAAGGGGCGGGTATGAAGAGAAACAAAAACAAAAGGGCTGAAATCTGAATCTCGGGCAAAGAGCTGGTCCAAATGAGGTAACAGCAAGGCGTAAATAAACGTGCGTAGGAAATAAAGAAAACAAAGAAGAAAAAAGAAGAACGAGTAGCAAAGAGTTTCCTCAAAACTGCTTCTAATAATCGCCTTAACACCTTACCACCCACCATGTCATTGTTTCGCGTTCATCCTTTCCCCTTCCTGCCTCTATCCTTAGCCTGACTCCTGCTCATGATCCATTTAGAACAAAACAAGCAGAAAAAAAGCAACGCTCTGCTCCTTTTGAACAGTTTTCCTGTGAACCTTTGAAGTAGGTCGAGGCCGATTTTTCAGAAACATAATGGACTTGAAAAAATAAAACAGAATAGACCGACAACCAAGCCTGTCGCTCTGGACCCGATTTCTCTTCCCTCGCTGCAGAAGGTTGCTGTGGCACTTGGCCCATGCTTCATCCTCTGTGAAAGGTACCGCCTGCATCACTTCCACCGCGGCCGTCATCGTATCGAGATGACTGGAGATATCGTCTGCGTTGCTCTCGTGGTTCAAAGTTAGGGCTGGCACGGCGCTTGCCTGCGGCACCAGCTGATTTCGGAGGCTCTGGGCCTCCACTACCCCCGTACCCCATCGGATATGTCAGCCCTGGGCCGGCGATAGGAAATCCAGGGCCCGCGCCCGGCCCAGGGCTCTCCGTGTGGCTAGGAGCAGGGCTAGCTCCGAGGGAATAGGCCGGCGTGCTGTACGGACTGACACCTGTTGTGATCTCTGCAAAGCTGGGCAGTGCACCGCTCCCACCTGTCCTCTCTTGCTGTAACGGGTGGGGAGGCCCGCCGCCTGTTTGAATGGGAGGCAGGCCAGGTCCCGCAGGCTGATAATGCTGTTGGTGATGTTGGTGATAGTGATACATGGCGTTCGCTGGATCCGACGGGCCTCCTCCAACAACACCGCTCGAAATAGCGTGCGGCCCTGGTCCCGGTGTACCGCCACGTTCTCGTCGCCCACCGGAGGCGAAGCCGCGGCCTCCACCACTGCTGACTCCTAGTCCTGCAACGAGTCTGTCCCCATGCATGGATAGTGGTGGAGGTGGTAATGGGACGGATGGGTTACCGCCGCGGCCGTATCGCGGTGAGGGGGCACCGCTGCTGCTGCCACCGGCGCTGCCGGTATCCGCCCGCATGCTACCTTGAGAATGGTGATGTGCATGGGCCTGTTGGTGGTGGTAAAGAGCATGTGACGGAGAGCGGCGGTGTTGATGTCCGGAAGAGGACGAGTCAATTGTCGTGGCCGTTAGAGAGAATGGAGTAACGCCCGCCCGTCGTGCCATGTCGGCCTCTCCTAACTGCCAGTGCATCGCCTCCGCAGCTCGCCAGGGAACTTGCATCTCTTCTGCTACTTTAGCCCACATTTCTGGTTTGAACCTACACCGTAAACTTTTAGTACTCGTCGCGGTTTTTAAGCCTTCCCTCCATTTTCTTTTGTTGACATTTAACCCACCTTTCGTACAGCCTCGCGAGCTTATTCTTCCTTTCCTCGTCCCACTCACTGCGGCGTTCCAAGTAATTTTGGTAATGCAGTCTGCAGCTTATGGCACTGCGTCCGGGCAGCTGTTTTGAAATATCTTCCCATTTCATGCCACTACCACGCAGCTCAATAATCAGGGCATCTTCTTCGGCCGACCATTTGCTCTGCTTCTTAGCGGGACTGTCTACCGTGTACGGTGGCATGCTTCGCTTTGCCACTGTGGTCGCGGACAGACCTATTCCCCCCCTCGTCAATACTGTTTGAGAGCCTGTTGCTGCAGAAAATGTTACTGGAGGTAGCGGAACGTGCAGAGTTGCTGTTGCTGTTGCTGTTGCTGCTATCGTTGCAGGTGGGGCCGGCAGTGGGCGACCGCCTGGAGCGGAGGCTGGCGATGGCGTAGATGAAACAGCAGATGTTGGCTGGAGCAATTGTGGTGGTGGAAGGGAGGAAGACCGCAAATGGTCTTGGATCGCTTGGTATGAATGATACTGCACGGTTGACAGCGCAGCTGGCGGTTGTGCTTGCGTTTGTGATGGCGGCGGAGGTGGAGGTGAGGGGGGAGATACGGAGGACTCATTTGAGTCAGAACGTTTGAGGAGAGAGGCGATATCCACGGTGACTGTATCTTGCTTGTTTATGCCCCTGAATGGCCGATTAAAATTGTCTTGATGAAGAGGCGGTGGGCGCCCGCCACCGCCTGTTGGTTGGGCAAGATAAAACGAACACTCACGACTGGTCTTGTCGTTGTAGCTTAAGAAAGGCGCGTCTTGTCGATTCAGAAGACCAGGCTCGCACGGAGGTGCAAGCTTCTGATCGCCGTTGCCGCTACCGGCCCCGATCCTCGACAGCTCGAGCCGAGGAAGATTCTGCCAATGCTGGTAGCGTGTATAGTTGGCTAGTTCGGGCAACTGCAGTTGAACGGCGGCAACGGCAACGTCGTCTACTTGCGAAGATATGATGAGAGCCAACGTGGCGACAGGCTTGTATCGGCTTCTCGATGCTAATCCACTTCTTGGCCTTGAAGCGAGTGTTCCTCTCGATCGTTGACCAGAACCAGAGAAATAAATACCTCGGAAGAGAAGTGCTGTGTCTAGCTGGGCACGTCCGGCGATCTCAACTTTTTCCGTAATGCTTTGAAAGGAACGGTGCTTGATATTTTTGTCGACACCTATCTTTGTATCCTATTTTGATTTTTGCATAGAAGAAAGATGAAGTTGTGTGTGTTGGCGTGACAAAGTGGAGGAGAACTTATGATCAGCTATGGCCGCCGTCGGAGAAAAATGGAAATCAAAATGTGTTAAAGTTGACAGTGATAAATAATGAAGGAGAGAAAGTGGTCAATAGTTGTAAAGAGGAGAAAACGAAGGCAGACTCCGAATTTCCAGGGGAAGGCAACCTCCACTTCGGTCCAGTTAAGTTGGTCAAGACGGCGTGCTCTGATAATAAACGTAGAGGGATGTTGACATGGCCTCTTGATTGGTGCTGGCAAAGTCCTTTCTTGGCCAATAGACACAGAATAGGAATGAATAAGACCGTCGAAAAAGCCGAAAACTGAAGGCAGTGCAGGAATCCCAAACAGCAGGCAGGCTCGTGAAGGAAAGGGAAATAATATGCGGCACGATGATGACGCTCAGTTCAGTATCCTCGATTGTGACATAGCCTAACAACTCAGCTGCAGAGTCGCGGTTCTCGCCAGTCCAGAAGGCAGAAAATGAAGATGGTGGTCACTAGTCGATAGCACAGGAACCGAAACCGAGGATTCCAGACGTCATAGAAATGGTGACAAACAATGGTGAAGAAACGACGATAGCCTCGGCCTTCATCAAAGAAGCGGGATAACGGTAACAGCTTTGGCTTGATGAAAACAAAGACCCACAGGAGGGAGAAGAAGAAAAAGGATTAAAAATTATAGCTTATCTGCTGGAGTAGGGGACAAGAGAAAGCGCAGAAAAGATTATAAATGGATAGGAAAGAAGGACGAGAAGATTTTGGTAGTCCGACAAAATCCTTAAGCTCGAGAAGAGAAAATAAAGTTAAGAGGCCAGCAAAGATGGGATGTTGGAGGTAATGTATGTGCATGTCATGGTGCCTAGTAGGAGGGGGTATGAAAAGTTTTCGACAGAGAGAAGAAGTGGATGAGGGGTGTGGGTAGCAGTCTGGACTGAGCCAGGCGATCTCTTCCCTTATGATGGGGAATAGTTCTTGGAAACAGTGCTGATGAAAGCCGTAGTAGGAGAAGACCAGAGGGCCACCAGTTTGCGTATTTTGTGTTGCGTACATGACGGTGTATATGCAGTACCTGGCTGCTGTTGGGCTTGTAAGGGCTCGGGAGAGGAGAAAAGAAGGCAAAAGAGGGAAAGGGGGAGGGGGGGTGTAGCTTGTAGGGTGTCCAGAACGAAACAAGAGCGTGGAGGGAAGACAAAGACAAAGGCAGTGTTTAAGCGGGCATTATAGATATTGGACCTGGTAAGGTTCCTTCGTCTCGACTGCTGAGACCCTGCCAATACCGTACCCTATAATAAGAATGCTTATATGACTGACCCGCGCTGAGAGAGGGATATATGAGGTGTGTGCTGGGCATTTGAGGCATGTATAACAACGAACGAGAAGTACCGTGCCGAGGCGTTTGTTTGCAGCTGTCATTCTCGGTACTAGGACAGAACGGGCATCTCATCGTCACACCCCGGGGCAAGCGCAGAGTCTACCTGTGGCAAGATTGAGGGTAAAATAGATTCAAGGCCCGCGAAAATAAAGAGATGTACTCGCAGGGCGGGAAATATGATGAAAATAAGCTAGATTCTCATGGGCAAGAACAACGTCTGAAGAAGAAAATCAAATTTCTGTATAATGCGACTTCATACCAGAGGTAATTTCCTGTCCCTTTGGTATAGTGAGTTTTTGTCTGTCTCAAGATCTTTTTGGGAATGAGAATCTCGTAGGGAAATAAGGGCTAATTCTTTGGGGGGGGGGGCCTGGGGGGGGGGGGGGAGGCGGAGAAGAAAAACGAGAGGGAAAAATAGGTAAGTGAAAAAAAGGAAGAAAAAGAAGAATGAGAGAGAGAAAAAAGAAGAAAAAGAAAAAAAAGTTGTTAACGCAGAAGGAGTAGCAGAGTCATGCGGAGATTCTACTCGCTAGAGAAAAGAGAAACCCATCTTGGGACGGCTAATGCACACACACGCAGCTCGAGAGTTGTACCAAAGCCCAGCCTTTCTGGTAAGTGTAATCTCTTTTTAGCTTTTTGTTTGTGCAGCCCAACTCTCCTGCTCGTAATACTTCTGAGGCTGCAGAGCGGTCCCTTCGATGCACGCCTTCATTTGCCGATTGTGTATGAATGGAACCAGCACAGCTAAACCTTGACCGCTGCCGCAGCTAATGAGCCTCGAAGAAGCAGAGGCGGAAGACAGGGCAGGGGTACAATCCTAAAAAAAGTAGAATATTTTAAAGGGAGCAAGAAGGTATAAGACATAGAGTCGTTAGAAGACGGATAGAGGTAATAAAAAAAGTAAGGAGTATTAGAATAGCCGCTAAGGCATGGGCTTTGAGCAGAGGTCTTGGCCAAATTCACACTGCTTGGTATAGACCATACAGAGTAGAAAGGGGGGGCTTTAAAGTATCATTGCGGAAAAATTGAAGGAGAAGAAAAGAAAAGAAAAAAAGAAAGTAAACCAGCCAATTCGTGTTTTGTCGTCGCTTCAGGAAGAAAGCTAGGCCCCACAAGAGCACACTGGTCATCAACAGTGTAGCGGTGTCGATGCTAGTAGGCATGTGAGGTGTGAGTGGATAAATGGGCATAAAAGTTGGGGCGAGGTGACGATCGGGGGACCGGGGTTTTTGATGGTGGCGGAGGAAGAGTGCGAGCAACGGCGGAATGCGACGAGAACATTACTATGTAGGAATGTCTCTGCAAGCCAATGTGAGAGGACAGCCTCGAAGACGGAGGCGAGACTACTCGTACACATCCCGTTTGGCGTGGCTTCGAGTCCGGCCTTGCTAAAAATGGCACTGGGTGTGCTATATACTTGGAGCATCGTGGGCGGTCTCCCGGTTTTCTACATGGCTTGTAAGACGTGGGAGGAAAAGAAGGGGGAGAGGCAAGTACTCGTTTGTACGGAGTAAGAGAATGGGTGGCTTTGAAGCGGAAGACGACGAGACGACGACGAAAGAGAGAAAAACACAGACGGTGGCAGGGTTCAGGGGTTCAGGGGTATTGAGTACGACGTGAGCCAGAGAAAGAAAAGGAAAAAGAAGAAGGGAAGAAAATCGAAGACGAACAAAGAAAAATTCATCAAAGAGAAAAGGAAACGGAGCGCATGCCGATAGAACTCGCAGAGGATGAATTAACAAATAAGGTATAATAATCTGCGGAGCAGCAGAGGCAAAAGAAACCCCAAACCAGAATGCGTTGCGTCGCGCTGTGCATCGGCCAAGAGGCTCAGAGTGCAGAAACGATGCGACTGCGTATCGAGTATCAGACGCCGACCGACGATGGGAAGGGGGGTGGTAGGGGTGACGGAAGACAAGGGTAGGCGATGGACAGCGCAGGAAAAGCAGTGCGTCCGGGGGTGTGTTTCTGCTGCAGCCAGTCGGACAATTCAGCAGCGCAGGGAACCGGGGGGTGTGGACCTGGGAGAAGCGGTTAGTGCTGGAGGTGAAGCGACGCTGTGAGGGAGGCAGGAAAGGAGGGAGCAGATCGCAGACGGCAGAGAGAGGGACGAAAGACGAAACCTGGATAATGGAATGGAAGACGCTGAGAAGACGAGACGGCGCAGCGAGGGAGAACCGGCAGGAAGAAAGGGAAGGCGGAAAAAGACGAGAAAAGACGAGAAAAGACAGGAAAAGACAGGAAAAGACAGGAAAAGACAAAAGACCGTTGTTTGGAAGCGAGCAGGGAAGAGGCGATCGCCGCCGCCGGCGGTGCATTGCTCATTCGGCCAAATTTGAAACCGATTTGCCAAATGCCTGGATTCTGGAGACGCCAGGAGACGAGAGGCTCGACCAGGAGGCTCGAAGGCCCGACAAGCAGACGCCCGCGAAACCACTGGCGCGGCCGTCGTTGGGCGGATGTTGCTTGATGGGGCATGGCTCCATTGACCTCCTCTTTCGTATTAGCCAAAACCGCCCAGGCGCCGGGTTTGGTTGGGAGCCCGGTTCATCAGGCGGGCAAGGGTCCGCAGGCGCAGAAGAAATAAGAGAAGGTGACGAGAAACGGAAAACGGAGTCTGGAGCGCGGGAAGAAAATGCCAGGATTTGGAAGCGGGCAGGCTGCGGACCAAGACGATTGCAATGGATGGGAGAGGCGAGAAAGGGGGCCTGGACGAGGGCGTGCCAGATGCGGTTTCCCGGCTGCGTGTAAGTCTCATGTGAGGCAGGAGGGCCTGGCCGTAATAGTAGCGCGCCTTCCCGGTTTTGACACAACGACAAGAGGCACGTCCACGTGAGCGCTCGTCCACGACAAAGTTTTGTTCTATTTGGGCTCTGATAATCTCGAGGTCTCCGGATCTTATCTTGCTGTCGACGTGCTGTGCAATGCGTGCCTTCATGCTCCCACCTCTTCTCTCCTTCCATGTATCCTCCTCTTCCTCCTCTTCCTCTTCTTCCTCTCCGCCCCCTTGCCCCTTCGCCCTTTCCCCTCGAGGTTCCTTCGGCTCCCGGCAGGTGCGGCCCTGCCCTTGCCCCTTTACGACTTCCTGCGTTGCTAGCATGCTTGCCTTGGCGGCCGACTGCCTTGCCCCGTGTATGTTCGTGTGAATCCGTGCTCCGTAGTTCCTGCCTTTGTTCCCGCCTTCCCCCCCTGCCGCTTATCCTCTGACTGCTTCGGGCCTTTCACCTCTCACCCCTCCTCTTCTTTTGCCTCACTCGCCTCAGTTACCACTCCTAATTCGCACCCAGCCCCGACAATGCCTGCACACGATCGCAATCCACGGATCCGCCAACGCTCATCGCCCGAAACACGTTCAGGCAGGGTATAGCCGCCTGGCCTCGTCTACTCGCTCGCCTGGTCAGCCCGGCCATAACGATTTCCCGTTCGCTTTGATGGACAGGCATCGCTGTCGCTATGCGCGGCCTCCCCCCCGGCCACGCTCTTCGTTTCTGCAGTGTGATGGCGAAAGGGTGGACTTTGACTATGGGGCTGGCTAGGCTTAGCCCAGCCCCGGGTCGCGTTCGCCTCAAAATTCCTTTTGAAGAAGTTCACGGAGCGCTGTTAATGGTAAGTGAGATTATGCCGCAAGATACAGCAAAAACCTGACGCAAGCATAAACTGACAGGACAGTCACCGCTAACTTGTGACGGTTAGGCGTATACAGTGTATCTGCAGATTCGGGTTTCAGGAGCGCTCACGCCAGCAAAGCGAGCGCCGCCTATGAATAGACGGTGTGCAATCTGCGGACCACGATGCATTGAAGGCTCAGCAGCGAGCAGCGACCGACGACCAGCGGACAGCCGCTAGCCAGGAGCCAGGAGCCAGGAGCTAGATGCCGCCACCTCATCACGGGCGTATGCCCAACTGGTTGGGTGTTGCGCATTGTGCTTGGCCTGCCCTTGCCTTGCCTATCCCCGATGGTGTGCGATGCAACACGGCGAGATTGATGAACGCCGTGAACTGCTCGAGGCGCTTGCTGATCGAACAGGGCCCGCCAGCCGAGCCAAATGTCTGTGCGTCTCCCCGGCACTTTTTAGGTGTTGTTTCTTGCGGGAGCACCTTACGGGGCGCGCTTCTGTGAGATTTGCTGCACCTGCCCTGTTCTAAATCCCACATCACACAAAGGATGTTTGATGGAACTTTGCGTCTTGCGGGGCGAACCAGAAAACATTTGACGAAAAGCGTGTTGAGCCGGAAAAGACTAAACGAACAACGTGCGGAACCCGTCCGGCGACCAGCAGTCAACGATGTTCGGGACCAATGCCGACTAAAACACGTCTTGCGGAGAAAGAGCACCGAGCAAAAACAATCCCATTAAGCCGCCGTGTTCTTCCATTTGATTCATGCCAGCACCAGGGGGGCCTTTGTTCTGCAACGCTCTCTTGGGTCTCTCGCGTTTCCTCGGTTTCCACGGCTTACCTCTTACTCTGGGAGCGACCGGCGGGGAGGAGGAGGAAGAGCTGGTGCATCACGCAGAACGGGACAAAAGGTACGAAAGAAAATCTGCGAAACATTGGACAGACCGGGGCAGGGAAGTTGGCGCGCCTGCTGCCACTTACACGCATGCCATCACGCATACGGTTTCCCCTTCCCCACTCACTCCTCCAGTTCCTCCTCGGGAGATGCGAGAGATAGAGGTCGACAAACTAGCGGTCAGCTGCTGCATCTATTCCCACATGGGCTGCGGAATACGGAATATAAACGCAGAAGACACACAAGGAACTACATACACACTCTCACACCACATAGGATACAGTGCCAGCATGAAGTCTACCTCAACGTTGTTTTCCCTGTCTCTCGCTTCCGCGTACGTCCTTGTTATTATTAACCATCCACCGCCCTCTGGCAAGCCTCGGAAATTGCCTTCCTTTGCCCACCAACCGCCCGACCGCTCATTCACAACTTTTGTTTGCGCTGTAAAATTTCACTCGTGCCTTTTTTGTCGGCCTGTCTTTACACCCTCTTCAGGGGGCGGTCTGGCCTAGCGGTGACACCTGTCATTCTGCCAGCAGCGATGGCAGGCCCTAACCATCGCCTTTTTTTCTGCCCCATGAACCACAGCTGCGCGGTCGAACTACCATTACCTTGTCTACCACTTCCATCGACTTCCTGGCACAACTTGCCGCATTCATCAACGCGTGTGATGTGGCTAGCGTGCACCGCTCTACCCCCTCTTTTTTCGGGATATTTCTCTAGCGGTGCAACCAATTCTTCGGTGACGACTTCCTTGTCCCTGCTGTTTGCGCTGGCCGAGCCACATACCGGGATCCACGGCCTACCACAGGTGCGTCATATGTTAACACCTGATGGGCGTGTATACCCAGTATTGTTTGTTTGAAGAAAGTGAAGAAAGACAAGCACAAGGCAGAACGATGTGCGAACAGCTCATCCTCTCGTCCTCAACTCATGCTAGCGTGCCCAAGGTGGCTTGGCAGGGTGAAGCAAGATACTCGTGAGTTGTGTCAAACCGCGGGAGGCATTGTGTGACGGACCGAGAAACAACAAGCTGAAGGCGGGACGGCCCAACAACGGCATTGTATGACACTGTCCTCCTAATCTCACAAACCACAAACGAATCTAGGGTTTCCGAACAAATTCAGCTCTTACGGCCCCTCTTCCACCCTATTTCTGCAATTTTTTTTGCTTTTGTTGATGCCTGAAGAGAGACATGACAGTGCTATGCTCTCTTGTTAACAATACACCACGTGGACAGTATCTGAGGCATTCTTGTGCCTTCTGTTGTATTCCATAGTATGCCAACAACTATGCTTATAAGTTATAGAAAAAAGAGCGGGGTGTGAAAAGAAAAAGAAAACATGACGCTCGAGAAAGAGGCCTGCGACTTCCGTTGGTGATATCACTTCTTTGTTTCGAAATGCATGCGTGTCGCCGGCTAGCAATACAAAGGGCAAGGAACACACCTGCCGCGGTTTTTGTTCCCCACGCGTGCCTGACGAGGCGAAGCTGCCATTCCGTTTATTGCTAATATGAGTGGCCCATTCTCTTCCTCCACGAAGCTACTCCACATCTTGATCATATGAGAGACGGCGTATGTATGCACTTCCACCACGAACAGGCACTCCTGCGCGGAGGGGAGCTAGTGGCGGCCTAGCATATAGGGCACAAATGAGCTGTCGGCATTTTTCTTACGAAGCCCCAACGCGATCCTTCTTTTTTCTGTGTTTTTTTCTTGTCCCTTCGTCAGGCCTCCAGCCAACCACCGTTGGGCATCATGGGCTGTGTGAGTTGCATCCGTGGGATGATAATGGGTCTTAGGGGGTCGACGACGAACTACGGGAATAGGGCAGCACAAATAGCTAGGTAGCCAGGCAGCCCCATTGTTTAGCTTGAAACGGGGCAAGATGGGGGTGCCTTATGTTATTTGCTGCGTTGTATAGTTTCCTGTCCTCTGATTCTGAAAGTATCGCTGCGCCTTTGCCGTATGCCCCGCAACGTATGGGACACCGCAGCTACAGTTTGTGTGATTTGGCCACTCGGCGTGAGCTGGCGGGAGACATTTCTCCTGCGCAAGCTGCCCAGCTCACCAAATGCAACTTTACATTATGCAGGTCATGGCCAATGAGGGCGAGTAGGATGTCTGCCGATGCCTTGTGTTTGATTGTTCGCAGTTACCAGGCTGCCCATAGGTGGACACTCAAACTTGAATAGAATACGAGAGAAGGAGGCCGAAAGAAATAAGGAGCAGATGTTCTTCTTTCTTAAACACAGACATTCAGATCAGGGCGAGAGCGAAGAGAACGTCATCATCAAGTGGGTGCTACTTTATCCGTGGGGAGGGAATATAGGGCGACGCAATAACAGGAACGAAGCAAAGGCGAGAGAGAGGGACAAATAAGGGGGCGAGAGGGGCAACTTCGGGTAAAGGTAGGTCAGGACTAAAAAAAGGGGAGGAGACAAGTTAATATTGTGTAGACTCTACAATAACGAATTGTGATTCTTTTTATAGACTGCTGCTGGAGACACGGGCGCGACTACATGCTATGTCTGCTGCCACTGCTGTCCCTAGGTCGCTTTCAACTTAAAACATGGAAAAGGGGTATAAGATTGGAGGGTAAAAACTGAGCGAAATCTAGCCGTGACTCTATTTGAACTATCTCGCTGCGTGGAAAGTACAACATTAGTGACAATAAAGCACTAGATGTGTTAGAGGACAGTTATCCTACTCCAGTTCGATTTGGCCCTCCCCTATGTGGCGTAATTACATACCATATTACCCAACACGGATGGGGCGCGGTATCAACACCAAACGGCGACCCGAGGGAGAGACATGCAAAAGAATCTTTAAACCGCAGTATCAAGGGAATTACAACCTGAAATAGAAAATAAAATAAGCAAAATGGTAAAATCGAAACGAGAGGAACGACCATTTGTTTTCTGAGCTTGCCTAGCAGCCCACTCAGAAATCTTCGGAGGGTTCTTATGCTTCTCAGGAATTCTTTTCTGTTAATTATTTTTTGTTTGTTACAATATATGGATAGTTAATCCCGCATTGTGGGATGTTAGTTGAATATTCAATTGTATTCTCTAGGGAAACATCTGAATAATTTTAAGGCTCCTATTTTGCTCATGTAGGCTGATCATACAGCGAGCCAGGAAAGGGCTTCGAGATAAATCAAAATGTGATACGAAAAGACGGGGCCTATGCAGCGGAATAAATAAAGATACAGCTGCTAAAGTACTCTTTCATGTGTCGTTGACAACTTCTCCTTTCTGAAATTATTGAAAGCTGTTCATATTACACCGGACTTGTCAAACTTTTGCCTGGAGCAACTTCAGAGCAGTTCTCATACGAGCTACAGGATATAATCATAGTCTTTCTTCATCTGCTTTTCCAACTGCTCTCGAATAGGTTGTCGAGTTGTAGACATGTGCCACGTTAATGCTGAAAGATAGCCATAAGCTCGTGCGCAACGTGACGATTGATCTTTGAATATATGAAGTAACTAATCCGGCCTCGACAACAATAAAAACAAAAATATCAAAATAACAAATAATCATGCGACTACAGGGAGTTTCTCCTAGCTATTAAATTTCCAAAGAGATACAGCCATCGGTATCCTTATTGTGCAGGCATCCTTTTTAAAGGAAAATAAAAGAAAAAAGAAAAATAAAGGATCAAAACATACCCTACCCGTCCTCGTACTAAGTTTTCATTTCCACTTACTCTACTAGCTTGGTCCATGATGTCTATTGAAAATGCAGCCATGTATAGTTCACCAACAAAGATTTCCCACAATTTATTGATGTATCGTTTGACTAAATCCTGCTTGCAGTTCTGTTCATTTTGCAGTTCACGTTTCAAGAAAATGCAGCTTGACCAAGCGGCGGCTGCCTCCACGATCGCGAGCACTAATAGCTTGAGCAAAACCGTTTACATTCTTTATAGGTGGATGTAGCGAACCTGCGTCTACTCTGTCTTTTCATCCATGCCCTTGGAATGCAGATAGGTATGGCCTGAGCTAGTTAGACTCTATTTTGAAACAGAAAAAAACATTCGTTCAGACCGAAGGAAAGATACAGTTCTACCATCAGCCAGCTGCTGTGTATCCGTATTAAAATAAGACATAGCGGGGAGTGGAGGCCTTTTGATGAGTTTGTGTTCGTACGATACTTCCACATGCAGCTGGGCAACACAAGGCATCCTGAATGCCGGCCTAGAGCAGAGACAACGAGAGGACCGCCACATGGGCTCCCTGCGTTTCGTTCCCGTAATTGCCCTTATTGCTCCTCTCCTCCCAGTGCCAGCGGCTCGTGTGCATGCACATATGTAGCATTCCACAACACAATCGGTCCTGCCCCTTTCCTTCTCACATGTGCACCGGTAGCGTGTTCACACTGCCCTCGTGCCGCTACCCGGTGTATCGCCAGCCTGTTGCCTTTTTGTTTCATTTTTCATTATTTGCCTTTTTTTGGTGAAACTATTTCCACTCCGAAAGTAGTATGACAGACTACCCTTTTCCGTGGAGCTGGGGGAGCACTACTGTACGTGCTACGCCAGTCAAGAAGTGAAAAACGACGAGTCCAATATCAACAAGGTTGAAAGTCCATGACCAGGGTAACCAAGGCAGAGGCAGTCTGTATATCTTGCATTGGCACAAACTGATTTTCTCTTGCTGCTCGGTGTTGTGCACCCAAGATCTTCGTTTGCTCGAGACTGTTTGCCCGAAAATTGGTTTTTCGTGGAGGGTAGCTATGCGTAAGTTTTGTCCTACCACACTTCCGAGGAAGCAAGCAGAGCAATGAAAAGAAACACAGAATAGTGCATACAAAAAGACGGATACTACTCTATTTTGTTCACTCCCTCTTTGTTTTAGCCACTCCCCCCACGCAATGTACAAACAGCACGTCCCCCCCCCCCCCGGGGGAGCCTCAGACAACTCACCATCCGGCTAGCCGCGATGTCGTGCATCTGCCAGGTTAGGGTTTGCAAATGAGCAAACAAAGCCATCTTATGCCGCTTTTGCGGCTCAGCGCCATGCCGCATACTCTCGACCATACACGCTATTGACTTTTTTTCTTCACCTTTGTCCGGACCACGTCATCTCATTCCGTTCCCGGTTATGTAAGACACAGCTAAAGCAAACATAAGACCTTACTCGTGTATTTATCGACTTTCCTTTTCGTGGATATATTTTTTACCTAAAAAAATATATAATTCTGTAAAACCGATGCCTTGGTTGCGCTCGCATGGGGGATGCTCTAAGGCGGTGGAATTTCAAACCGGTGTGAATTAGCGACATTCAACTATGACTGTACTGTAGAATGGTGTTAGAAAATCGATCTTGCCAAATTCTTCTTCAACCTTGCCTCGAAGACTAAATATGATAGTCTTGCAAGTAAATGTTGGCGAAACTAGAAGACATCATGTCGATAATTGGGGTGACCTGACAAGTAGCATTTTCGACACACTCGAAGAGAGAGCGAAATCGGATAAAACTGTAAAATTGGAGCAAATGCGAGATATGCATCCCAATTCATAACGGAGCGATATGGTTCCTCAAAAAAGTCGTACTGTGGAATTTCTCGCCTCACACTCTCTGCTTGATGTTGCTACAACAATCCCACAAGGCTGAGTGGTGATTTTTGGCGATGCTCAGGCTCCTCTGACCAGCCAATCAGGTCGGTTCCTGCTCCGTAGTTTTCCCCCCTGACTACTCCGTAATACTGGCGGCGCATCGGCGCCTAGGCGAGTTTTCAACCACAACCTTGCCACAGCCTAATACCGCCTTACAAACCACAGTGAAAACTAAAAAACGTTGCGTCTGATCCGGTGCTCCACGCTGCGATCCGTTTTCTCTGGCTGCTCTTCACATCCTTTACGTTTCTCTTTACGTTTCTCTTTACGCTTCTCTCACCTTTGTGCACCTGCCCGCCGACCATGGCCGACGTTCCGCTGCTGGTCATTTCCGAGACGGCGTCGTCCGAGCGGCGCATCACGCCCGCCTGGACGATCAGCACCCTCAAATCCAAGCTCGAGCACATCACCGGCGTGCCACCCTCGTCCCAAGCCCTGTACCTCGCGCCGGCCTCGGCGACCGGAAGTAACAGCCGCAGCGCGGCGCCTTCGACAGCGCCGTCCGCGCAGAAAATCGCCATCACCGCGGCGGACGAGGACGCCACACAGCTGGTCCACTTTCCACTGAGCCCCTACGCGGAGCTACACGTTGTCGATACGCGGCCACCCGGCGCGCGGCCCAACTTTAATGACACATCGGGCGTGGAGAAGTACGTCCTACCCGCAGAGGAGTACGCCACTAAGACCGACTCTGTGCTGGCTTGGAAGAAGGCGCAGAAGCTGGGCCGCTTCGACCCGGCGGCGCCCGAGCACGCGCGCGCACGCATTGCTGCTTTTGCGGCGGAGGCGGAGGCACGCGGTATCGCGGCCGGGAAGCGGTGCCGCGTGGGCGGCGACGATGCGCGGCGCGGCGAAGTCAAGTATGTGGGCGAGGTGCCCGAGATTGGAGCAGCGAGCGTCAATGCCCAAGCAGCTCAGGGCGCAGCGGGAACGTGGGTGGGAATCGAGCTAGATGAGCCGGTCGGCGGCAAGAACGACGGCAGCATCGGCGGGACGCGGTACTGGGGCGCAGACCCAACGCCGGGCCAGGAAGTGCTCAAGCGAGGCGTGTTCGTGCGGCCGGAGCGAGTGGAGGTGGGCGAGTTTGGGCCGCTCGACGACCTGGAGGACATGGAAGAGATTTGATGGGAGAGGTATGGCGGCGGGAGATAGGAGATGAGATAGGAAGAAGGCAGTGCCTACAAAGGGGCAGTCGGCCTCACCGGTACGTGTCTCATCAACAGAACATCATAATATGATACCTTCCACCATAATTTTCTGGGCAATACGACGAGGCATGAGCAATGCAAAATATTGCGCTATGAATATACGCATCACGGCATGTAAAATGAGCTTGGGTCACGCAAGACACCAGAATACGCATCATCGACCATCATGGGCCGGCCTCTGTTTTTCTCGTAAATGAGACAGGAATGGAGCCATGGAAGCAAAGATAAGGGAAAACAGAAGATGATGTAGGGGAAAAGAGGCCTTTGTCATCATCGGAGACACGATAGAGAGGCCCAGACCAGGTCGTCGGGAAAAGGGAGTCTATCAGACAGAGCCAAAGTAAACATTAATTCTCTTTCTGGTATTTGTGTGTGGGGGGATGTGAGTGTTTTCTTGGGTAGCATATGCTTTGCTCATCATTAATCCTCCTTTGTCTTGGGAAGTTTTGATGGCCATCTGCAATCCGGTCAACAGAGAGGGTTGCAGAGGGTTCTGATGGAAGCAAAAAAGAATTATATTCGTGTGAGTGTAGCTAGAGCAAATAATACTGGTGCTGACATCCTACAGCACAAAACAGAGGCGCCGGTTAAGACACAGCGAATGGTAGGAATAATAGGGGGACATCAAGAGCCCGGCCAGACAAGGCTGGGAGAGAGGATCAAGATCTCTGACGGAACATTATCTCGGAGCCAACCTTATTGCGGTGACGAGACGTGCGATCAGCTATAGAACAGCTAGCAGAGCTGATAGGTACGCTGGCTGCATTGCAGAGATGAAGGGTGGTGGGAAAGGGGGGCTAGGAAGAGACGGATGCCTGAAGAGATCCGATGGCACCACCCCGGAATCGTTTTGTGTTTTCTTGTGCCCTAATCCGTTCAATCAAGTCGCCGCAGAGCCGGCCTAGACCAGTGCAGGGAATGCCGGCCTGGATAACCTGGTCGAGATTGGTAGCGGCAAGGATGAGGACGTCCGCGGGTGGGGACGAAAGAGCAGCCATTCGAAAAGGAGCCTCATCGTCGTCCACAATGGGAATTTCAAACAGCAATGTTTTATGCACGAGAGACGGCAGATTTGCTGCGTACCAGGTTTTCTGTTCTTTTTTTTTCCGCTCCCGCGTGCTGGCCAGACCGAAGCCCGCACCCGACGGAGGATTATGGCAACTTTATTCTGTACGTCAGAGGCAGTCAAAGACATTGTGACCGCGGCGAAGAAGACAACAATAGGAGTTTTTGCAGAGGTTCTTTTCTGTATATTTTCTGGCTTTCATTGCTTTCCCGTTTTGCGTTCTCCCGGTTCTTTCCTTGCTCTTCCTCCCTTTCTTTTTGTTTCCACGTCGTATTTCTCGGTACCTCACTCCTGGGACAAAGAGGGCCAAATCTAATGGCAGAGGAAAACCCAGACGAATTAGCTGCAGACCTTGCTCTGGATCTCTCTCGAGATCTCGTTCTCTTTTCGTCTTGCATCGCGGTGTCGCCTCCCAGAGTTTAGAATCTGAAACATGGAGCATCCAAGCCCGCACCCCCTTTCCCCCTTCCCTCCCCTTTGGCTGCCCTTTTCTCAGCTGTCGATCTTCCAGGCGGTAGAAAAAAACCCGCCGAGGACGGAAGCCCGGCAAATCCGAGTCCGTTTGGTCAGTGCGCTCTGGCCAACTCGACACACGACGATGACGACAACAGAAGAGCCTTGCACCCCCGTTTCAACGCTTGGGCGCGACCAGACCCCGGCTGTTCTGGCTCTAGCTTTTGTCCTCCCATCCCTCTGTTGTCCAGCACCCCCTGTCCCTGCTGTTTTTCAGATCCGTACAGGCATGCCCACCTATCTTCGACAATCTAGGTGCAAAACAGCGAGGCTACACAGCCATCGAGGGTGTCGTACTCGTACACTGCCCACGCACAACACAAACATGTTTGTTTGCCAAGCCCTCTCCTGCTGGAGACAAAAAGCAAGGACCCCTGGACAGCACCCTTCACGACGCATTGGCACAGGTGTCTAGAGCTGTACTGCCGGCGGGCAAGCATAGAGGAAACACGGCGCCGCAGTTGAGAGGGCAGAGGACGAGGACAGGAACGATGCAGGACAGGGCACTTACCGCACCGAGGGGATCGTACTCGTAGTCCGGTAGCACACATGCTGCGGCAAGCTGCAGCACGAGGGCCAGTGACGAGCCACGAGATGGAGACCACGTCGAGGGAAGCAAGATGCCCTCTGGCCGAGAGCCGCATCGCGTAGCCCGGCGACTGCGGCGCGACGCCGGGCCGGCTCTCTGGAACGCGCGACGCGCCCATCGAGATGCCTGCGCCTTTCTCTACAGCAGCCGCAGCTCAGCAGAGAACCGGTTTGGAATCAACAAGGACCAACAAGGACCAACAAGGACCAGCGTCCTCGCTCTCTGTCTCGTGACGCCTCGGAAAAGTCGTGATGCAAGCCGCGAAAAAAGCCCGACTCTGCCGCTCTCATCAGCGCCAGCGACCGGGCAGAAGGCCAAAAACAGAGGCTGTGGAACCGCCTCAGCCACCCTGCTGATAGTGTTGCTGTTGGTGGTGCTGTTGGTGGTGTGCGGTGGTGGCCGGCCTGGCCGCTCGAACCAAACGGATGGGACGGAAGACGCAGCACGCTGCTAGCAGACGTCAGCGCCCGCACTGCGCACGGCGAGCAAAATATAATTCCACACGCTCTCCACCACACTGGCAGCCGCGCCACACACAGCGAGCCCGCTTATTAGGCATTAGACATCATTTAGGCCTCTCCCGCATCGCTCCGCCTTATCGATAACGACCACCCACCTTCGCTGGCAGAGCTCCGCGGAGGGGATGCTTGGAATCTTATCGGGGCCCGATATCGCGCTTCTGATTGGCCCGTTTTCCTAGATCCCCCCCAAAAAGACCACGAAAAAGCGGGTCTCCTGGCCCTTCGTGTTCTGCACACGCTTTAACAAAGCAGCGGCGCTAAAACAGCTTTGCGTCTCAGGCCGGTGCTCAGGTGTGTCGCAGATCGCCCATCAACCCAGACTTCTGCGTGCGCACGAGGAGGCGGCTTTGGCTGGGTACGGGTCGGTCTGGTAGGCGCTGGCCGTCTTGTCTCAAAACGCCGATTCTGCGTGGGCGTCGCTCCCCCGCTGCTAAGATACTTTGGCAGTTGCGACCAACTAGCGCCGTGCTTGCCGCTCGCTCCTTTGTGGCCCTGTGTCTCGTATCTTAAGATACTATCGTCAACGTCGTCTTCACCTCTCCTCTCCTCTCGTCTCCTCGTTTTTGCTCCCTCGGTCTCTCCATTCTGCCTCTTCGCTTCCGCTGCAAACAAAACTTGCTCGACCTCTCTACAGTCGACCGCCTGCTGCCACCCTCCCTCCGGCTCGACGCTTGGCGCCCTGTTGTTTTGCATACCTCTGGAGGACGATCAAGAAACCCAAATCCACTCAATCCGACCTGCGATGATCTGTCATCGGGACTGACTATGTGACAAACCCGGCGCCTCCTCTCTTGGTTCGCCCCCAGCCTGACGGTCTCTGCCTCTCTGTGCCTCTCTCTGCTTGCTTGTCTCTCTGCTCTCCCCTTTCTTTGTGTCCTGCCTCGCTCGTCGTCGGCTTTCCTTTTCTTTCCCGATTTCTCCACATTTTCTTTTACTTTCCTTTGCCTTCTTCCGCTCCCCTCCTCTCTTCTTTTCTTCTTCCGATCCTCTCGTATTTTTTTTTTGTTTTCTCTTCCTCTTTTAATCATCTCAAAACATCGTGTTTGCGTCTCGCAGCGTCTCGCCTCACGACAACCCTATTCTTGCCGTACACCCATCTGCAACCTATACCAACTCAAACGTTCTCTGCTTTCTGCATTCTCTGATCTGGCGACGCTCTCTTCGCGTCTCCCACCGTTCCACCAGCAGTACCGGCAGCACCGGCGACGTCGACTGTCGCCAGCGCGGGCACGACAGAGCGCCTAGGACTGCAGCGATGATGAGAAAAGCGGCATCAAACATGACGTCCTGGAAATGGCTGCTTGCGGCCGCGTCGGCAACTCTCTCTGCGGTCCCCGCCTCCGCGAGCTCTTCCGACGACGCGCAGATTTTCTCGATGGATACTGTGCCCGAATGGGCAATGTCGTCTGCCATGGCGCTCCAGGTCTCGGCGCCCGGGGCCGACATTATAGCAGTACCCTTTACGGTGGTTCCCTTGACTGCCGTTCTGGGCCTGAACCAGTCCCAAGAAGCACGAGAAGTAAGTTGCAAGAGCTAGAAAACATAACCCCCCCGGGCGTGAGATGCTAGCAAGTAAGCCAATTGGTATGTCTAACAATTCATAATCAGTCGGTCAGCATCCAGGGCGATTTGGTCGGGGCCACATCTTCCAACTACGTCAATATCTCTGGGCCCAATGAAATTGCCTATCTTTGCTGTGACAGCATGAATACCTCTTTTATCGACCCTAATCGCATATTCAACACCCTTATGGACAACCTCCCGGCTGCCATTCTCCTCTATAGCCAAACTGGTAACTGCTGTGGCATCTCCGGCTCGAATCTGCCATACCAGACCATCTTCACTATGATAGATGCTAGCGAGGCGCAGCAGACGCTGAACATCACCAACTTCGGCGACGGTGTCATTCAGGCTGCTATTAGTGGCAACACCAATGCTACCGATGCGAACAGCCAGGACAGCCAGAGCGGCAACAACTCGGCGGTTGCTATGAGCATTCTATACAGCATTACGGGTCTTATTACGCTGCTCTTCCTCGTTATCATTGCCACGGGTGCTATTCGTGCCCATCGCTACCCTGAGCGGTATGGCCCACGCAGCGGCTATGGCGGGCGCCCGCGCCAGAGCCGCGCAAAAGGCATTGCCCGCGCAATGCTCGAGACCCTCCCAATTGTCAAGTTTGGCGACCCAGCTCCTTCGAAACCTGATCCGAGCATTGAATTAGAACGTGTACCAGACAGTCAGCTCGGCATGTCGGGCGCTGGCCAAAATACCTCGGATGTACAGGTCCATCATCTCTCTACCATACCAGAAGATGCTGAGACACAGCCGAAAGACAACGATGGACCCGAGATCGGTGCTTCCGGCGCTGCTACCAGCTCGACAGAACAGAATTCCAGCATCGGCGCTGCGAACACATCATCAAGCCAAGATCCTACTCCGACGGAAGGCGATGATCATCTTGGCTGTTCTATCTGCACTGAGGATTTCACTGTCGGGGAGGACGTCCGCGTCTTGCCATGCGACCACAAATTCCACCCGCACTGCGTTGACCCTTGGCTGGTGAATGTATCCGGCACGTGCCCGCTTTGGTGAGTCTTTGAATTTCCTAAAACGATTCCAGACAAATGTAACGTACCTAACTCGTGCTAACATTGATTATAGCCGCTTGGATCTTCGCCCCAACGGTGGTGAGCCCGATGCAAGTGCGTCTGATGACCAGGTGCATATACCGCCACCATTAAGTGCGGAGGATAGCAGTGCTGTTGCTGCTGAATCTTCTGGTGCTGGAAACCGGCAACGGTCCTCCCGCCTGTTTGATCTCAACCGCTTTCGCCATGCTCCGGTCGAGGAACGCATCGAGGCACTCCGGCGGTATCGGGCTGAGAACCTAACCGAGCGCCAGAACACACCATCCTCCAGTGGCGAAGATGAGCACAGCCATCAGAGACTGACAAAACGCCTGCGCGACAAATTCCGCATTCGGACACGCGCGCAATCGCCTAACTCGTCGAGCCGCAGTAGGTCAGGTTGATTATAATCTCACTCTGATCCTTATGTTTCATGCCAACAACTGAAGATGCTCTTTTTTTTTTATCTTCAACCAGAACTCTATTATTTTACATTATATCTATTTTAACTCTTGCCAAGCGACCCAAGATACAGCTACGACATGGAATGACATTTGTTTTTCTTTTAGACGGGCAACAAATTAACGGTTTACGGAGCTATAATTACCATATATTTGGGGCGGATATGAACCACGGTATACAGGTTTTACTTTTTCTTTATTTAGTTTTTGTATCTTCACCCAGCACGACAACTGGTTGGCAAACTGGCGGAGAAGTTACATTTTATTTTATTTGCCTTATCCCTCTGGGAACCCCCCTCGAGTCGGAGTCGCCGGGGCCTTTGCATAACACGGAGTTTTTTTTGGAGCTTTTGTTTTTCTTATCTTTTACTTCTGGGTCAGGCTATGGAGACGATGCCTTGGGGTTGTTCGGCACATATTAGGTAGGGGAGACGGGGCCATCGTGGAGAGACGAAACCGATGAATCATATTTTAGAAGACGACGAGGAGGTCCCGAGGGGAGAAGGAAGGAGAGGAACGGTCGAAAACTGACATACTGAGACAACCGAGGGGCGGGGCTGGAATAGGAACATCGATGTTCTCTCCGGACTTCGGTTTCTACCTTTCCCTTGCTTTTAGGGGGCATGGATTTTTGATTTTGCTTGATCGCCGACCGGACACTAAGCTGAGCTTCACGTTTCTCTGATTTTTTTGTCAACTCTCATATTATTTATCCCAAGTGTGCTAAAGCTCGGAACCAATATAAACTTAAACAAAGTCACTAGGCTGACCAATTCTGTGATGGCGAAAGAGGTCGGCACATGAAAGGAGAGAAGACTGACTACCTTGCCCTTTTCTCCCTAACATAAAAATATTTCACGCTTATAAAATCGTAACTGAGATGAGAAAACCGAGTGGATGCATCTGTTTGCCTCTCCCCGTATATGCTTGACGATGATGTAAACTGTAACAAAAGCCCCCAATGATGTTTCCCCGGTAGCAATATTATGCATGAAAGAAGGGGGGAAACGACAAAAAAAAAGGGACGTGAAAAACACCACCCATTAAAACAGCCTTTGAAAATGCAACTGTAGCTCTTACATAAAACACCCAGAGATGAAATGTGAGCAAAAACAAACAAAAAGGGGAGAGGGACAAGAAGGGTGGAAAAAAAAGAGAAACACTGCATTTGCAAACAATCAACACTTTAGTATGGTAGAGCATTCAAATCCACCTTTGCATCCTCGCCGTTGCCGCTGTCGTTGAGGCCGCCGCCACGGTGCTTGGTGCCGTTTCGGCCGTGGAACCGACCGCCACCAGCACCGTCTCCTGATGCTCCACCGCCGCCGCCGATATCGGGGTCTACACGGTCCAAGTCAGGCGGTCGTCGAGGACCACCGCCACCACCAGGTCCACCTCGCTTCTTTTTCCGGCTGCCGGGGTGGTTGCGGCCGCCACTATTCTTGCCACCGTGCGCCTGGTCCCTTCGGTGGCTGTTGTTGTTGTTGTTGTTGTTGTTGTTGTTGTTGTTGTTGTTGTTGTTGTTGCCATTGTTACCGTTGCCGTTACCATGGAAGGTCGAACCATCTTCGGCTTTCCGTTTGCCCAAGATCGGCTCCGGTGTGTTACGCGTATGCTGATGGCGTACCCGATCGGCAGCTGGCCCTGTCGGGATGGGTAGCGACGTCGCCGGCGCTCCTCCGGTCATCATCGCCGCCATGGCGGCAGCGGCTGGTTTGTCACGGTTGTTTCCGCCCCGTGTCGCCTCGGCGTGGCAGCTGGCGTGGTACACACGCGAGCCGATTTTCACGGCGTCGACCCACACCCACTCCTGCGCCTCATCGAGCCATTTCATCTCAAACTTCTCCTGGCAGATTGGGCAGACCTGGTTGGTGCTCGCGCTGCCCGCAGGAACGGGGATCCACTGTACTTTCCCGCCAGCAGAACCAGTGCCATTGGCACCACCGGCACCAGCCGCGCCACCGGCACCTGATAGACGTCCACCGCCGCTGCCTGCAGCACCACTGCCATCGCCTCCATGGTCGACTCCGTCGGAATCGAGAGCTTCGCGAGAGTGGATCCAATCGGCCTGGTCGACGTACCAGCTACGATGCTGGCCACGCTTCTCAGCCTCAGCAATGCGCTGGTGTACGCGGAAATGCCAGTCCATATGGGCGGTTTTGGCAGCGCGTCCGGCATCATCAGTACGGAAACGACGGCCGCATTGTGTACAGGGAGGCCCTAGGTCCTCATACATCAGAGGTAATAGGTGGGGCCGGAATCTTCATGAGCAAAACAAGTTGGTTAGCCTGGAGCTCTTTCATCATTTTGGTCTTCGAGCACAAACATATAGGCAGTGCAACTTACTGTTTTAAAGATGCGGATTGAAACGTGATCTCGTTTTGAATTTCGCGAAGCGGTTCACGAACTCCAAAAGCAGGAGGCCGGATGGACGCAATAATATTCGCCAACCCTGGAGCGGATACCGGTGCCGGTGTGGGCGCGGGGGCCTGAGAAATGCTCATGCCTGCTGCTCCCGACGTGGGCGTCTGCTGAAGGATGCCTGCTTTCCTAAGCATGTCCATCAAAGCCTGCGGGTTGCCCGTGTTGCCAGTATTGCCAACAGTGGCAGCACTGGCGGCCGGAGGATACGCTGCCTGAAGACTAGCTTGAAGACTGGCTGGAAGCCCAGGAGCTGCAGACGGATGGGCAACCGCTGGTCTGGCTAACGGCTGTTGCTGCTGGTGTGGTGTTGGGGGTACATATAGTGGATGCTGCTGCGGCTGCTGCGGCTGCCGCGCTGCCATGATCGCAGCAAGTGCTCCCTTTCCGAACAGAGAATCGAGAGACACGGCGGCCGGTGGGCCCGGGGGCGCGGGAGCCGTATTTTGGACGGGGGTTGAGCTCACAGCCCCGGACCGTGCTGCTGCTAAGGCGGCCAACAATGCAGCAGACAGCGGCTGGCTGGCACTCGGCACGGCCGTGGATGTTGGTGCGGTAGACATGGGCGGTGGTTGGTAAGGGGGGTAGCCTGCTGCCGGCGGTGTAGGCGTGGAGACACCGAGGCCCTGGACCTTAAGGTGGCCCGGCAAGTTTACAGCGAGTGCATCAATTTGATTTCTTACAAGGACCAACTTGTCGTACTCGAGGTTCTGGCTCTTTAGAATCATCTGCAGATCAAGCAGTGCCTTCAGCCTCCCTGCCACACTAGCATCATACGGTTTCTCTGCAAACTCTGCCTTGGTTGCTTGGATCAACCGCTCGACATCTCCATTCAGCGACTCTAAGGTAATTCTGGGAGCCGCGGCACGGGGGCCAAAGGGGCCTAGCGATGTTTGTGGTTGCTGCTGCTGCTGTTGTAGCTGTGGTGTCGGCGGTTGAAACGGTCCGTTGGCTGTTGCGTAACTGGGTGGTTGCGGTGTCGTCTGGGTTGTTGGGTGTGGCTGGTGAAGATGACGCATTGTTAAACCTCCATACGACAACGGGGTTGTTTCTTTCTCGTCGAGCGAGTAGCTTACCGGCTGCAATTGATACGCCTGCTGCGGCGGTTGTTGTTGTTGTTGTTGTTGTTGTTGTTGTTGTTGCTGTTGTTGTTGTTGTTGTTGCTGGCCATACGGAGCTTGTGGAGGATATACCGGGCGGCCGCCGGGTGGTGTCGGTGTCTCGCGGTATGGGGTGGTGCTGTGTGGCCGGCCTCGGCCGAGTAGCTGCTGCTCGCTCCGCATGTGCTCCTGCTGGGCCTGAAGAGCCGAGGTTCTCGCCTTAATGAGAGCATTCTCGATTGGCCGGACCGTATCGGGAGTAAACACAGGCCGCGGATCTACTGATCCGGGGACGGGTTCCTTCCACGTCTTAAGCATCTCGTCCATCTTGCGCCGGGTCCCGTTGTCGACGGAAGCATAGGCATTCATAAATGTCGCGTACAGCCCGCGGCTAAAGTAGATCGTGTAGGGGGTGCCGACATTCTTGACTATGGAGTCGAGGAGGTAGAGGGCTGGTAGCTTGCGTGCAGGCGTGACCTATGGCACAAATGTTAGCAAATGACACAAAAGCGCAAGCTGCTCAGACGAATTAGACGGGACGCCTTGCCTTCTTGATGTGATCCTGGAGCACCTCCGAGATGCCGTGTGCGTACTCTGTATTCTCTCGGGCGATGACGGTCAGCGTAGTGATTTCCACCCGGGAGTTCATGGTCAGCCCTTCGAGAGCATCGCGGAAGTCCGAGGCCACGTCCTCGGAGTGGTCTTCGTACGACATGGTGGCGAGAGAAAGAGGGCGTAGGAGTACGGGCGTCTATCCCGCGAAGGGGAGCAGTGTCTCGCGCGTTGAGAGAAAGAGAGAGAGAGAGATCGCCTTTCTGAATCCCTGCTGTTTTTTTCTTCGTGCCGCCCACTTCCAACGCTCGTGTATCTCCGTGTCCGATCTCCCGAACAGGCTTTATCTAGTCACAGGGAATCGGATGCTGAGACCCAGCAGATCCGCTCCTTAATCTCGAAGTCTCGACTTTCGCAGTAAATACCAGAGTCGTTGTCCAGTCTTGTCTCTTCGTCTCTTTCCCCTTTGTCTCCTTTTGAGCGCGATTCGAAGACTCGTCTTGCTTCCAGGCGCGGCGAGAAACCACAAGAACAGCAAAAGAAGAGAAGAAGAAAAAGAACGGCGGGTCACAATGTCAACAGCATGTTCAATTGCCGGTGTGGACTCGCGCGTGCCCTTCCCTTCGGAATCTCTGTTCAAGCAGACGTTCACTTAGCAGAGGGGGCGGGGGGGGGGGGGGGGGGGGGGGGGGGGGGGGGGGGGGGGGGGGGGGGGGGCGGGAGGGGGGGGGCGGGGGGGG